>JASCZW010006571.1:0-89831 GCA_034211315.2 Aedes japonicus
CAACGGTTTGCTTTTAAAAATTTACACAGATAAATTGAAGAAAAAATGTTCGAGCCTGGATCGTCTGTTCTCTGTGGTGTAACTGATTGCGTGCATTGCAAACTTTGCAATCCAGTTTGACACACTTTATTTCCAGTTATTAACGAAAAACTGCATGAAATTCCAACTGTTTTTTCCCATCGCCAAGTATCATATTCTGGGATTAATTCCGCTGCTTCCCCGGAAAGCTAGATTCCGTGTCAGAAACACTCTCGTCCGACGTCCCAATCGCACGACGACCATCGGCGAATAATACCCAAATGGTCAGAAAATAAACAGAATCGTGCAGCATCCCCATCACTAGAGCAGATCAACAGCAATAGTCAGGGCAATTCGTTTCGTTCATCCGAATGCGAGTCATGCTGTTGCGCCGTAACATCCGAGATAGAAATCATGTCATGTCAGACTACATAGCAGATAAGGAAGAGCAGGAGGGAGGGTGCAGGGCCTGAACAACCGCGACAAACTGAGTGGAAATGTGTTCCGGCCAACGACGACGACGACGGACGATGCTGCGATGGTCAGGTTGTTATTGTCGTCTTTGTTGCTTTGCGAACGTTGTGCAGTGTACCGTGCCGAGCGAGCAGGTCGGGTGGCTTATGGAGTCATTCCTGCAAAAAGGGTTACGACCACTCGAGTCGCAAATGATAACGTGTGAGTCGTCAGGAAACGGTCCGACCTGCCAGTGGGCGTAAGTATGTGCAATTATAGGAATTTTCGCATTTCCACTGGAATGGTTGGGATGCCCTACTGTAAGTGGTGAAGATGCTGTGGGAAAATCACAGTCATGTAGGATGCTAAGGTCACGGACATTAAACGTGACATATTTTACGATTGAATTTAAAGTTCCCGATCCGCTTCATTGGACTCGGTTTGGGAGAGTGTGGAGTTGTAAATGCCATGAGGTGCCACAATCAATTTCGGGGAGGAATTTATCGGTTTACTGTAGCCACGGTGTCGATACGGTGGGACGTGCGTGTTAACGACACGCCGGGATCATAACCGGAACATGTGCCTAATCCGAAAATGATAACCGTTTTGTATATCATTATCCAAACCGGAGGTGATGCAATCCTCCACTGGGATCTATCCGCTGCTCTGCTGCAATGTGATAAGCCATCCGCGGTAAATGCAAGCCGCACTGCAGATGCAACGATGATGGATCTACAGCGCCCAAATGCACGGAGTCTCGAAGGGTGCCGCACTAGCTCGGATGGCGTTTATAATGAGATGGGGCTTACGTGTGAGTGAATTCCGGAAGCTTAGCACGTAAATGATGCATATTTAAGCGCTCACGTCGTTGGAATTATTCCTCTGATAAAGGGCGATACGGTCAAAATTTGGTCAATATCAACTTGACGTATTTCTTTCAATTTTGCATTTAAAAAACCTGAACACCCCTCATTTTGAAGGTGTGTGTGTTGTAGAATGTTGCTCCTATTTTGATTTTGGAATTCACTCTTCAGTTGTCAAAAATGCCGTCCAAGCAAGAAGAGCAGCGTATCAAAATTTTGCTCGCGCATCGCGAAAATCCGAGCTACTCGCACGCAAAGTTGGCAAAATCGCTAAAAGTTGCCAAATCAACCGTTACAAATGTAATTAAAGTGTTTGGGGAACGTTTGTCGACAGCCAGGAAGTCTGGATCGGGGAAATCGAAAACCGGAAGCCGCTGAGACGACAAAGAGAGTTGCCGGTAGTTTCAAGCGAAACCTAACCTATCTCTCCGAGATGCCGCAAATAAGCTGGGTGTATCGTCTACAACCGTGCATCGAGCCAAAAAACGAGCCGGACTATCGACTTACAAGAAGGTAGTGACTCCAAATCGCGATGATAAACAAAATACGACGGCCAAAGCGCGATCCCGGAGGCTGTACACGACGATGCTGACGAAGTTTGACTGCGTGGTAATGGACGACGAAACCTACGTCAAAGCCGACTACAAGCAGCTTCCGGGACAGGAGTTTTATACGGCAAAAGGAAGGGAAAGGTAGCAGATATTTTCAAGCACACGAAACTGTCAAAGTTCGCAAAGAAATATCTGGTTTGGCAAGCCATCTGTACCTGTGGCTTGAAAAGCAGCATTTTCATAGCTTCCGGGACTGTCAGCCAAGAAATTTACGTGAAAGAGTGTTTGAATAAACGTCTGCTGCCTTTCCTGAAGAAACACGGTTGTTCCGTACTGTTTTGGCCGGATTTGGCATCTTGCCATTACGGTAAAAGGCCATGGAGTGGTACGCCGCCAACAACGTGCAGGTGGTTCCCAAGGACAAGAACCCTCCCAACACGCCAGAGCTCCGCCCAATTGAGAAATACTGGGCTATTGTCAAGCGGAACCTAAAGAAGACCAAAAAAACTGCTAAGGACGAGCAGCAGTTCAAGGCAAACTGGCTTTCTGCGGCGAAGAAGGTGGACAAGGTGGCTGTACAAAATCTGATGGCAGGGGTCAAGCGTAAGGCCCGGCAATTCGGATTTGGAAAAGCGGAAGCCTAACTGAATATTTTTCCTGAATTTTATACTAATTGAACTTGAAAAAGAAATTTAATTTGATTTTTAAATAAACGATTTCACCGACTTACACGCGTTTTCCCTTGACCAAATTTTGACCGTATCACCCTTTAGGCTGAGGGATGGAAATCGGGCGAGTTAATCGGGAAAATGTTGACACTTTGATGAAAGTTCCAATTGACACATCCCAATGAGCAACGATTCTTTGAAAAGGGTAAAATTGACGGGAACTAGTTTCTCTGTCACATCAAAGAAAAGGCCTACTTTGCAGACATCGAGAAAACGTATTTTTCACTACGGATTGAAGAATATCGAGCATCGTACGGGTCAAGTGTATCGAGCTAAAAGGAGATTATGTTGAGAAATTTTTGTTTTAATAAAAAGTCAGTCTCGAAGTTGAGCGTACATGTGTGATTCATCAAGAAATCTCCAAATTTTTCAGGATTATAAAGACTGTATTCGATAAAATTTGGACACACAAAAATAGGTCACCAAAAATTTTCGATTCTTTTCAAACTTTCTGAAATAAAGTACTACTAAATGGTTAAGTTTTGACATCATTGGTTTATTGAACCTCTTCTCCCAACCCAAATGCCAGCACCTTTGCCTTGACCCCTTTCATCAAATTTTGGGCAATGATAGGACCGACCGACTTGCTTATTTACTTTTAACCACACTTCTTTAGTTCAAGTTCATTTTCTATCAGTTTTGGAGTTTTAACAAGCTTTGCCTTCATGATTACCCAAAATTTTTCAATTGGGCGAAGTTCCGAGTGTTGGGAGGGTTGACGTGTTTTGGTACAAAAACTACATTATTATCTTTGTACCAGTCTAAGGCGGGCCGGGCATAGTGGCAAGATGCCAAATCCGACCAAAACAGTGTCGGGCCATCGTACTGAGGCATTTGGAGGCATTCGTCCTTGTAGATTTGTCCGTTGACGGTCCCAGGGTGATGAAGGGCTGACTCATTTTGCCACATCCGCAGATCGCTTGCCAGACAAGGAATTTTTTGGCGAATTTCGACAGTTTCTTCTTCCGTACACTCTCCGGAACGAAAGAGGTGGTGACGTAGTGTTCCTGTCCTGGCATTTGTTTGGTGGCGGCTTTAATGTAGGTCTCATCGTCCATCACAATGCAGAACGGTTTTGTCTGCCACTCCCTGTACAGTTTTCTTGCACGAGTATTGGCCACCGAGTTCTGATTATCGCTCCGGTTCGGTGCCTTCTGCAACTTGTACACATGTAATCCAGAACGTTTCATTGTTTTCTGCACAAAACAAACTGAAACTTACGCCTTTTTCGCAACATGTTGGGATAACGCTTAAATAGGTTCAATACCATCCTGGCCTTTTCCGAATTTGATGTGCCACGTTTTTGCCACTACCATTTTTCCGCTTGGTTGTCTTACGTTCCTTGAACGTTTTGATCACATGAGATACGGTTGAATGTGCGATTCCGAGCTGTTTTCCGATCCATCGATAAGAAGCGTTTGGGTTTTCGAAGTGAGTGCCCAAAATTTGTTGGCGCACTATTTCTTCAATCGAAGCCATCACTGAAATCACTCGACCGATTTTCATCAAACTCATGACACAATTGACACAACACAATGAAATACATTCGTTAAAATTTCAATAATTTTTACCCACACGCTAAAAAGTTACGAACAATTGCGTGTGTCCAAATTTCATTGAATACAGTCTTTATTGCTACCACCTTCAGTCCTTCTGCCACCGGAGCTTTGTTCACCTTCAGCCCTTTGCCACTGACAAGAGCTCATCGTTGCAGACTCGTTTACCTCCCTTAGATCGTCTTTAACTCTTCTGAGGATTTCAGCATATGTTATTGTCCCCCTCACTTCTACAACTAAGGCATCTCCTTTCCAAATCTGCCGGTCCACTTTTATCTTCTCTCCCTTCTTCCAAGCCTCTTCCATCTCCAGCTCTTCTCTTTTCTTTTCTGCCTTCTTCTTTTATTGCTTTTTCTTCTTTTTCTTCCTTCGTCTCGTTTTTGCGTAGCACCCTTGCCTTTCATTATCACCACTTCGCCGATATCTTCTTTTTGTTTCATCCTCACCTGGTGTTTCGCGATCTCTTTTACCGCCTGCGCGATAGTTTACTGACATTTTTTTCACTTCTTTTTCGCCTTTTCCGCCCTATTTCTCCAATCTTGCTGCTCACGTTCGACCACTAACATTGTAGATTGCCCGTTACTAGCGCCCGGATTTTGTAATGGGCGTTATTTTTCCCTTTGATGAACTCATAGAGCTCGTCAACCTTCTTTTTTACTTCTATCACCATGGTTCTGCCAAGCTGAGACCCTGCTGTTCTGCCTGAGTTTAGCCACTACTGACTTTCGGCGTAAACAGCAGGCTCAGCCCAGGCCCACCCGACTCTTCTTGAATTTCTTGCGCCTCTCCTATCTTGCTTCCACTAGCTACGGCCATTTTATTCGCCACTGGTGACCTTGGCAACATTCCACTTTTTGCAAACGGATTTGCCTTTAACATGGGCAGTCTCTACCTCACCACCTTCATCGCACGTATTTGAGGGTGAAGGATCATGCTCCTCCATCGTTTGGCAAGACGACCGACATCTTCACGGCCTGAACCTCGTAGATACGATCACCTGCGACGGAACACCACACAATGGAAGCCCTGATTTCCGCTGGCGTGTGAACACAGTTGCAGTCCCTAGCAACGTGTCCTTCTTCACCACATTTCCTACATAGACCGTGCCTTTGCAGTTTCGCACTTGGTGGCCAAACGCCATGCATTTAAAGCATCTCTCCATCTGTTTGTTTATTCGAGGGGTGAGTCTCAACGGACACACTGACCATCCGACTTTCACTTTGCCCACCTCCACAATTTTGTTGGCAGCTTCTACCGGTAGTCGTATCGCTGCTATTTGTGTACCGCCGTACGCTCTCCTCAACCGAATGGTCATCTGAACTTCACCCAGCGTGCATTGTGAGGCCAGAGCATCCCTCAGTTCGTCTACCGTAGTGATCTCGTCCAGGTCTCTGCACTCGACCCCTGCCTCCTGCGTTAAAGCCCTTACATTTCCTTCACTACCTAAGGAGTTGGCAATAAGCTCCCGGAAGGCCGAGCTCCTGATCATGGGATCCTTCTTCAGCTCGAACAGCAACTCCCCCTTCTGGTTGCGCCTAGTCCTCACCACTTTTTCACCCAAGTCCTTGAGCTCCGGGTCCTCCCTCACTTTTCTTAAGATCGCTCCGTACGTCATCTTATCACTCACTTCGACGATCAAAGCATCCCCCTTGAGCCTCTCCCGAGGAGACCGACGTTTTTCTTTCTTCTTCTGCTCCTTTTTCTTCTCCACGTGTTGCTCCTGCTTTTCCCTCTTCTCTCGCTGGCTTTCCACGGTTTGCCAATCACCGTTCTTGACGCCTTCCTTCAGTACGCTAGCACAGTCCTGCAAGTTACGCTGCTTCTTCGGGGCTTCGTACTCTCCCGGCGAGTCCCTGACTCGCTTCTCCGTGCGAGTATTTCGGGGACTCATTGGTGTCTGCTGTGCCGCAGTCTGTCTGTCTGTCTGTCTGTCTGTCTGTCTGTCTGTCTGTCTGTCTGTCTGTCTGTCTGTCTGTCGCTCGTAAACTACTGAACCGATCGACGTGAAAATGTGTATGCTGGAGTTTTTTTAGTTAAGGAAGGTTCTTATGATGGTTTGCGGTCGAACCCCCTCCCGGAAATGGAGGCTCCCATACAAATGAAGCACAAATTTCTGCATAACTTAAGATCAAGCAATCAAGCAAAGGGAACAAAATTTGAAAGGTAGAAGTTTTTTGACGGCAATATATGTTTTTAAGGTAATTTAAGACCCTTCCTACACTGAAAAAAGGAGTTCCCATAAAAATGAAGCACAAATTTCTGCATAATTCAAAAACTAATCAAGTAAATGGAACAAAATCTAGCATGAGGGGGTTTTCGGAGACAATAATGTATCTATGGCAGTTCGAGACCCCTCCCATTCTGAAAGGGGGGGGGGCTCTAAGACAAATGAAACTAAAATGTCTGCATAATTCAAGAACTTATAAAGCAAATGGAACCAAATTTGACATGTGGGAATTTTGAAGGCAATAAATGTTTCTACGGTGGTTTGAGACAACTCGTCTTTGTGGTAGTGGGGGATGAGGTTCTCCTACAAATGAAATACAAATATAAAATAAACATGAGAATTATTCCTACTATTATGAAACTATGTATGCAGGGATTTTGGGGCCGGAGGAGGTTCATATGATGGTTCGAGATTCCTCCCCCGTCTGAAAGGGGGGGGGAGAGGAGTCTCTCATACAAATGAAACACAAATTTCAATCAAACATCTAAACTATCCAAGCAACTTAAACTCAAAATGTGCATTTCTCGGGTAAGAAGAATGTTCTGATAAAAGTTTGAACTCTTTCTTAGTCAATAGATGGGGATGTTTGAGAATACTAAAGGGTGTATTCGATAAAAGGTGCACACACATACATACTAAATTAAACTGATTATCGGATTTTCTTGAAATTTTCAGGGAATGAAGAACTACTAATGAGTTTTGATTTACAACATTTGTTTTATTCAATTTCGTCTCCCATCTCGAATGCTCGCACCTTCCTTTTCACTCCACCCATCAAATTTTGTACAACCGATTTTCCCAGTGTTTTTGTTGTTTTTACCCAAATTTTCTTCAATTCTAGCTTCTGTTTTTATAGTTTTGGGATGTTTGCGAAGTTGCCCAGAATTTTTCAATTGGACGAAGTTCCGGTGAATTTGGTGGGTTCCTTTGGCACAAAATTGACTCCGTTGGCTCGGTACCACTCCAATACGTTTCGAGCGTAGTGGCAGGATGCTAGATCAGGCTAAAACAGAGTTGATCCTTTGTGCTTCTTAATGAATGGCAAGAGACGCTTCTTAAGGCACTCTTCCGTGTAAATCGCACCGTTTATTGTTCCGGAAGTGATGAAGGGAGCACTTATTTCACCACATCCGCAAATCGCCTGCCAGATTAGAAACTTCTTTGCAAATTTCGATAGTTTCTTCTTTCGAACATCCTCCGGAACATCGAACTTCGACTTGGCAACGAAATATTCTTGCCCAGGAAGTTGCCGGAAGTCGGCCTTGACGTATGTTTCGTCATCCATCACGATGCAACCGGATTTGGTGAGCAGCTTCGTGTAAAGTTTCCGGGCGCGGGTTTTCGCAGTGATGTTTTGTTTTTCATTCCGGTTTGGGGCTTTTTGCACTTTGTAAACATGTAACCCAGCACGCTTCATGCACAGCACAAAACCGACTGACACCTTAGACTTTTTAGCGACATCTCGAATTGACATGTTTGGACGGTTCTTGAATTGTTGTACGACTTTCCTGGCCATTTTACTGTCCATTGGACCACTTTTACGACCACTCCCTTCCTTCCTTTGGACACTCAGACTCTCCTTGAAGGTTCTTATTACACGAGACACAGTTGTATTTGCAATTCCAAGCCTTCTAGCAACCCACCGGTGGGACGCCCCTGGATTTTGATTGTGGGTGCACAAAATTTTCTCACGGACAATTTCTTGTTTCGACGACATCACTGGAACTACTGAATGTATAACTATGAAACTTGGCAGATGTAAATAATACACTATGGATAAGATCTACTCAAATTTATAGATGTTTTACTCATACAATTCAAAAGAAGATTTTCTGTGTGCCATTTTTATCGAATACACCCTTTACATTATGCACAAAAACATAATCTAAGATTACGTTCACGCTAACATTATACCATAGACTAACTGTAAGACCAGTAGGTCCCATACAAAAACGATTTTATTCTTGGCTCAGTCAGTACTAGCACATCGATCCCAAGCTCAGTCCCAAGTTCAAAATGCGCCCCCAATAATCAACTCACATGAACACTCTCTCAAATATTCTGTCAAAATAACACAGCAAAGCAAAACAAAGGCGCAAATATGTATAGTAAGGTGCTGGCTTCAAGGTGTAATTCGGACCAAGGGGTTCAACAACAGTGAACCAATTTCAAATCGCTAGTTGCATATTGATTGTTGATTATACGGCGTAGTTTGAAGATATTTTTTTTGTCTATGAAATGCTTCTACACAGAAAAAAAAATTATGGTGGAAACTATCGATTCGACCGATAAAATAAAAACCAAAAAAGAAAAAAAAAACAAAATAAAAAAAAATTATGAAACATTAGCGCACTGATTCAAAAAAAAACAACCATAAACGCGCCAGTTCTATTAAATTAGCAACGTAGCAACGTCCACACCGGGCTTAGCTAGTATCTTATATTTTTTGAGTCATTAATTTATTCCATCTATTTTCACTGCCTGGACCATAGTGATTGCTTTTCCGGGCGATGCAAAAGGACCGATTCATAAAATAAAAGTCGACCACTATTCTTGGAAAACAAAATCGTTGATTGAAGTCAAGCCATTCGGCTGTCGCAGTGTCTTATATTGTCCCTCTCAACTCCCCCAAAGACTTGAACATTTGTGTATGTGTGTGTGTGTTTAGAATAGCGCGAGTACTTCCACATAAAATATCCGATTTCTTCCAATTTGCAGTAATCTCGGAATCCGAAGCAGATTAGGAAGTTTTTTAAGGACCCTTGCCTTTATCCGGTCAAACGAGGAAAAAAAAGAAAACCCAGTGACTGCGGGGATATTGATTTTCGTTTAATGATGATCGTCTTTTCGGTCAGTCCTGCATTAGAAGAGGCACGAGTTTGCTCCGAGTGATATTTATTTGTACGAGTAGATTTTTTTTTTGTATAACTAACTTATTTCTTTTCGTCTATTGCAGGGGGAAGGGAAATTCCTCTCTCCTCGTTCGTTCCATAATTCCCAAGTATTTACATAATCAAACTCCAGGGACAGGACCATAGTTGTGTCCGCATAAAAGGCAAACATTAGCTCCAATTATACTATCGTGACCATAAATCAGACCCAGCAGCTCCCAAGCAGCCATTTGGTAACGGCGTGCCTCTGCAGCTGTATTTCCGTTTTGAAAGCGGAAGGTGCTGCCCAACATTCCTGTCAAATTTATTGGTTATATTAAAGCGTTTTGAATTTCATTTTGCTGGAGGAGGAAAACGCCGGGGCGGTGTTTTCAGCGTAAAAGCCACCTGCAGAAGAAAACTTGCCCCAACTTGGATGCGCTCTGCCATAATGTGTTCGCGTGTAGGAACGTGCCTTTTTTAATTTTTCAATAAGAAGATTTTCTATTCGTGGAAAAACTGGCCGAATCGGTTTGTTGCATTAGATGGAAGAAAGTAGGCTGTTTTTTGCTTGTTTGAATGTTGGTCGACCGGATTTTGTTGGAGAAAATTGTAATCACAGTTTCCTTTCTGTGCTTTTGGCATTCGATGGAACTTTGATCTCTAACCTCGTTGCCCTTTTTACGTCATTCGAGATATTTGTTGTTCCCGTTGACTTTTCTACGGCCTTTAATCATAGCCGTACCGGTTTTGTTATCTTGGAGGAAAATCATTTATGATTGGACGTTTTCTGAGAAATAAAATGTATAGAAGTGAGCAATGTCTATTTCTATTCTATTCTTGTTGTTCAAACTGGGTTTGCCTGGCGTGGTGGTTAGCATTCTATAGCAACCAATACTTTATAGTCTAGTTAAGTTATGAAAAAGTAATTACGACTTTATTTTATTTATGACACATTTTTGTGCTTTAAGGATCGAAAGGATCGACGGTACTGGAGCTAATGGAGGTACTGGTCATATAACTGAATCGATCATGCATGGCACCTACTACACTGAACCTAAACATCCTTCTTTTATCGAATGAACCCTCCGTCGGTTGATATCGAAAAATTGAAATCGCATTTTCGAATGATAGATGCAGGTGGAGGACGATTTTCTAGAAACCAGATGATTATCCTTCTA
The DNA here is from genome assembly GCA_034211315.2 of Aedes japonicus. NCBI lineage: Eukaryota > Metazoa > Arthropoda > Insecta > Diptera > Culicidae > Aedes > Aedes japonicus. The sequence goes on from JASCZW010006571.1 coordinate 10,448, forward strand.
ATGTTGAACAACTAATGGACTGAATCCAGGTTGAAAAAGAAGAAAACACCGAGTGGTGATAAATCTGACAGCCCCCATGTTAAGTATAGGACAAACATTTTAAAATGCTCCTAATAAATTCTAATTAAATTCTAATTAAATGCGGTTTAATGTATTATGTAACAAAACCCAAAACTACATAGTTAAGACATTTACAGCTAAATAAAAGTAAAAAAAATGTTTTGCCGCTATTTTGCAGTTTGAAGCTTTTAAGCATTTTAAAATGTTCGTCGCATACTTTAACATGAGGAGCTTTCAGATTGTACCACTCGGTGTCTTCTTCTATTTTCAACCTGGATTCGTCTATAATACGCGAAGCGAATTGACCTCGAGTTCAAATTCGAATGCACCGCTGTATGAAAAATCTCATCTCAAAGTGGATTGCGTATTGCATTGGAAAAACCCTATAACGCAAATCATTTGAAATGAGGATGACAACACTATTCCATTTTACATGATTCGGTAAAACCTATCATGCATATCAGAACTGGTACCGTCACGAATATAGGATCGAACTATATTAACTTCCTACGGAACTAACTAACCATAACTATAACTATACTTCCCTACGGAATCATGGAAAAATATTACCAGACTCCTTAATTTTTGAGCTTCCGTTGCAATCTTTGGTCAACGGAGAAAGAATCAAAGAAATCAGCAAAGTTTTGCTGAATTTTGCCGAGCTGAATTTTCAGTAAACATTGCAGCAATATAAAATTACTGATTTTTTCAGCAATGCGAAATGTCATTCTGCTTGACAAAATTTTGCTGAACTTTCAGTATATATCTGATATTTGCTGAAAATTCGACGGTTTACGCAAACTGCACGAGCGCTGCCGAAAAAAACAATGAAAGCTTTTTTTTAATTAATTTGACAGACTGACGTCAGGTGGTGAAAGATGCTGAGTGTTCAGCAATCTGTACCAGTTTACTGGTTTTCAGTAAAAACAAACCAAATTGCTGATTTTCAGTAAAACGTAATATTGCTGATGGCTTTTCAGCAAATAATTTTGCTGAAATCATTGATCGTTTTTTGGTGTGTACACCCTTACCTTTCATTCAAAAGAAGACAAACGACAAAGGTTTGTTAATAAGTTATATAATCCTTAAGCCGGTTCGGTTCGGTCCTTGTTCTCCTTGATCGCTCGCTAGGAAGGATGTCGACTTGGTAGGTTTGAAGTAGTTTCCGTGTTCGAATCTTCCAGCTTTTCATCAAGATGATCGTCTTCATTAGAATGATAAGGAATACGTTTGAAATGTGCTGCACTTCTTTTGAATTCTTTGCTGGATGGTTCCGTTCTTTTTAACGACGGTGAACTCTTCCGGGGAAAAATGAGAGCTGAGTTTATTGTTCCTTTTCATACGTTTTGCAAGGACTTGATCACCAATCTCGATGATGCTGGATCTTGCTTTTCTACGATTGTCGGCGTACACTCTTCCCTTTTCTTATTGAATTCTGTCGTAGTCTCTTGCTTCCTCATCATATACAACGGAAGGAAAAAAAGGCAACTTGGTACGCAATCGTCGTCTGAGCATCAACTCCGCTGGGGGCTTTCCTGATGTTGGGTGTACTGCAGAGTGATATGTTAAGAGATTTTGACGTAATTCTTTTCGCCAGTCTTTTCCAAGCTCTTGAGCAATCCGAAGGCGTTTAAGAATAGAGCGATTCTGACTCTCTACCTCTCCGTTCATCTGGGGCCAGTGGGGATAGTACTTTCCAGACGAATGTCTTGTTCTTTACAAAATGCACGAAACTCTTCAGACGCAAATTGAGGACCGTTATCTGCTCGCAGCGAAACAGGTAACCCATATCGTGGAAAAATTATCAGTAGCTGATCGATTGTAGACACTGTCGTTATTTCCTGCTTTTCAACGACTTCCAAGTATCTGCTATAATAGTCAATGCTAGAGACCGAAATTTTCGCCTACTTGAGTAGAGAAACGTCCTTTTTCACCCGCTTGGAGAAAAAATCAGAATGCGAGAAGCGAGAGACTATTATACACTCACAGCCAACCAATTCGCGAGAAAAGCACCAACGATTTATAATTTTCGAAGAGCATGAGTAGCTGATAAATCGTTCCTTTTTCAGTGAATCCTAGATGCCGATAATTATTTTTCACTTACTTTTTGACACCTGAAAATGCACCAGTATTTATGCTTGTTTTATTCTGTCATTATGATTCGGTAATGATGGTCCATAGCGGTACCAGTGTGCATCAGCTTGGCCTTATTTTTGGTTTTTGCTCCTCGTTTACGGTACCTAGCATGTTTTCAGAGAAAAATGTGACATGAAAAAATATTTTCGCTGAATTTTGGAGCGAGATATTTTCGCATATGCAAGAGAGACGATAATAAATTAACGGCGAAAAAGGAAAGATGAAAATGTGAGCGGTTCGCTACTCATCGAAAACCTGCTTGAAAGAGAGCATGGTTTTCACCCAGCTGAGTGAGAATTTCGATCTCTGGTCAATGCATACGAACAAATTCTCACCATCTGGAAGTGGTCCCAGAAAATCGACTGCAATCTGTTCCCACGGTTGCGAAGGAAGCTCTTTGCGAACCATTGGTTCCGGTGGATTTGGCGCAGACACTAACATACACCCACGGCAAGTTTTGACGAACTGTTCAATGTGCTGGTACATTTTTGGCCACCACACGTTTGCGCGTAAGTGACCTTTTATCATTTTTATACCTGGATGACCCTCGTGGGCCAGATACAGGATTCGCTGTTGAAGGGCCTGAGGAACAATGATCCTATCTCCTCGTAATAGTACATTACTCACAACACATTACTCTGATTATATAATTCTGTAACTTAAAGGTAAATCATCTATCAAGTCAGAATTCAGCGCTTCAAGAACCTCTTGTACGATCACAGCTTCTTTACTAGCAGTCTCGATTTCCTGCCAAGTCAAGGCAGCCATCGTTGCCGCAGCAGAAACAATTTCTTGAATTACAAATTCCCCTGCTGCATAAAACGGTTTTGGGGCTATTGTGGAAAGTCGTGACCTAACATCCGCAATATTAGATTTTCCCGGTATATGAACAATGTTATACGTGAAAGTTTGGAGGCGTAACACCCACCGTTCAATTCGTGCACAAGGACGAGATGCAGGAGCAAACAAGAACATTAGAGCTTTACAGTCGGTGATTAGATTGAATTCTCTACCTATCAGAAAGACCTGAAATTTTTCAACACCCCATACTACCGATAAAGCCTCTTTTTCGGTCTGACAATATCTTCTTTCTGTTTCGGTAAGAGATTACGAGGCTTACCATACAACTCTTTGATCTCCTTGATTATTTGTTTGAATGATGACCGCGTCTGCAAACAATGAAGTTTCATCGTTCACATAGAAGAACCCGAGGCAGCTCGCCTTCGACAATGCAAACTTTATATTCTCAAACGCGTGATCCTCACTTTGGCCCCATTGAAATTTATTTCCTTTCTGGATAAGCCTGTGGTCATCAATTTCTGCTAACTTTGGAATGAACTTGCCCATATAATTAGCGAGGCCCAGAAAACTTCTCACTTAGCACTCGTTTTCAGGACGACGAAAATCCAAAACAGCATCTCGTTTAACATCTGACGGCATTATGCCCTGTGAATTCACTTTATAACCCAAAAACTCAAATTCGGTGACACGTATTTTACATTTCTCCCAGTTGAGAACAACACCCTTTTTCTTAAATTTTTGAAGAACCTGAATCCATATGAGTGATTTGAAATAAGTGAGAGGATAACATCAAGAGGAAGGTTTGGATTTTGTTTATTATTCATGTCGTTGAAATAAAACATACCTTGTTCAACCGTATATCGTGTTCTTCGATTGTGCTACCTTCAACACCTATGACATCGAGATACCAGTAGGCACCCTCGCAATCTGCTAAGATTTTGTCCATCGTTCGCTGGAATATTTCAGGTGCGGACACTAGACCGAACCGAAGGCGTTTGAATCGGTAAAGTCCAAGATAAGTAATGAACGTCATATCATCCTTGGTTTCATCATCGAGTTCCAGCAGAAAAAATGCATCCGTAACGTACAGGACGCTCCAAATTTTTCCTTTTCCAATCTTGGCGATAATTTCTTCCATGATCGGCATCGGGTGCCGATCTCGACTCACCGCCTGGTTAACACGCCGTAAATCTACGCACAATCTGATTGACCAATTTGCCTTATTTGCCACTACTAGTGGTGATACCCATGTCGCAGGGCCTTTTTTTCTCGATTATATCACGTTTCAGTAGTTCGTCCAGTTTTCTCGATACAGCATTTTCCAGGTCAATTGGAACTCGCCGTAATGGTTGGAAAACCGGAACTACGTTGGGGTCCATGAGGACATGTACTTGTATGCCCACAATTTTAGAAAACGTAGAACGCTTCATCTCTGATCCATTCAGCACTTGATTCACTTCCAAACCGATTTTCAAAGTTCCTAATTTTTTCGACGTACCAATAAATTTCGTTGCCCATCCATAACAACGAAGAATGTGGATTCAGTCGATCGCATTGATCGATCACTTGCATTGGTAAACGAAGGGAAATTTTACGCGTCTGTTAAAATTCATCATTTTTTTTTTTTTCAAAAACTGAGTACAATGAAACGGAAGTGTACATCGTCTTCTGGATCAAAAGAGTGCAAGTAAGCAGGAAAATCGTTTGGAGGAAAACAAACCACCATTCCTTTGTATGCGCCAGAAAGCGAAAGATGATTAAATGTCAAAAAACCTAATAATAGGAAATACCAGAACATACTTAACCGGCCCAATGCAATTAGGCTTTTTGACGTTTAATCACATTTCCTTTTCTAGCACATGAAGAGGAATGATGGTTTGTTTTCCTCCAAAAGATTTTCCTTCTTACTTGCACTCCTTTGTTTTAAATGGCGCTGTAGTGTACGTGCGTTCAAGGTCACTAAGCCTAAAGGCTGGGTTACAATGGGGAGCGCAACGGCAGTTTCTGACATAAAATATATTGATTAACTGTCAAAAGCTGCCGCAACGCGCCGTTGCGCTCCTCATTGTAGCTGGGCCTTAATGGAGCAAATAAATACTGCCCCAGAAAGTATGGACGCATTCAGACGCCATTTCGCAATAATTGATAAGTAGTTCATATTTATGGTTGCATCCTATTGTTTACCCTTATCTCTCAGCACTTGTGTAGCGGATTTGTCGTTTCCAACAGTTTGTTTCAAATTGCGAGGACTTTCAACGTCAAAATATTGTACAAATCTGGCTAGCTATTTGTGGCTGTGGTAAGATTTCGCAATATTTCATCACAATTGCTTTGATGAACAGTAAATAAGGGAACGTCCATTAATTACGTCACGCAAAAATGACTTGTTATAACCCCCCCCTCCCCCCTGTCACGTTTTTTGAATGAACTTTCTAATTTTTTTGTATGGATCGTCACGTTTTCGCAAACCCCTCTCCCCCCTTACTGCGTGACATAATTAATGGACCTTTCCTCAAAAGGTGCCTCAAAAAACGACTATAGACTATTGCACGGAAAAAGCTAACCTCACTTTTGACCATGAGAGTATCAGAGATAGCAATAACCGTCGTGTTTCCCGTCAAATCTGAGATATGACGTCACTGTGATTTGGACCATTACCCATGATTCTAAGCTACCCCTACAAACATCCATGGTGAGTAACTGTTTGTTTAAACAAATTTGGAGAAGTTGTTCAGCTTATTCTTTTAGAACGCTGGATAATCTTCTCCAAGTTTCTTTGAACAAGCGGTTATTCGACACTGATGTTTGTTGGGAAAGCATCCTGATCTTGCATCTTGTCAACCCTCCTAATTGACCGTAAATTCGACCAATAGAAAAATCTAAGGAAACATGTTACCATTCAACTATTTATTGGAAAGGAGTTCAAGAAAGTGTCAAAACTTCTCGCTAAGAAGCCTCTGCTGAATCTTATAAAGGACGTTCACAAGAAGGTGGTCACTGGATTGAAAATATTGAGAACTATTACCTGATGCGCTACTCTAATGTTAACAATATATGTAATAAAAATTGAATTTCCAACATTTGTGGAGTATTTTTACTGCAAACCGGGTGCGCCCATACTTCCCGGAGAAGTATTCATTGCCTGTGTATATTAATGAAGCTATCTGTAAAAGTGCTGATCCGGTAAGAATACTATACCTGAATCCACGAAGCACATTGTCAATAACTCACTTTTTTTTTCATCAATACATGGTGCGTATAGGGTTCACTAAAATTGAAAACAAAAATAGAGAATCACAAACATGATCGACCATGTGAGGAGGAACCTTTTCCTGATGACGACTGAGTGGGGTGTGCTAAATACATAATTTGGAGACAACTGCGATGGTACAATATTTCATGACCGCAGTTGTCTGTTATGATTTTTTTTAAATCTGCTTCCTCACTAAATAATGGCGCTGCAAATTTGAACAAGCACAATATGATGAAGGTGTGTTTATATGTTTTTGTTTGGTTTGAGGTTTTTACTGACGCTTGGTATGGGTAACATGAATCGGCCTGTTATTGGACATCGGTGCGAGAAACCCCAGAGTTCAAACAGAGTGCTATTTTTGCGCTCGGTTTTATTATGTCGATAAATTTATAATTAATAATTTTAGCAATATTTCACAACCGTCGTCGACGGTTCAGTGAAACATTGCAAAAGGTTATGTGTTGCACGTGCTCGAGAAGGGGTGGGTGGGCGTTCGCGTGCGTGGAATTTGTGTAGCATATTAATAAAATGTAAATTTTATTCAAATGACTGCCTTGAACGTATCAAACATAGCGGTTCGCCGATCAATTTGTTTGCGACTCATTTGTGTTTCGTGCTTTATTTTTTTAAACATTGACAGTATGGTCGCTGTGAACGATCAATTAACCGATGACCAGAAGCTTAGTCCCAAGTTTTTCTCGCCAGATGGCAAGCCGCTTAGTGGTAGCGAAGTAGGTTTTCCAGTGTGGAAAAAAAATCATTGATTCATTAAATTAAAATAAAAGCGCATAAATCATTCCGACTTACCTGTCTCAAAAATTATCGTGATAAATGGCTTCCTTTTTAAATAATGGAGAAAACACGAAAACTTTCCATACATTTTCAGATTGAATACTTTCAAACCCATACATGTCGATGTCGAGCGCATCCTCCATGTTGTTGACTGTTCTTTTTAAAATTTTCGGAATGGTAACGAAAACTATGTTGTTCATAGTTAAACAATTTTTTTGTATTACTTACGACTATTTTTTTAAATTTTATTATTCAATTAAATTTATCTATATTTCTCAAAACCGACTAAATTTACACCTTCTGCTTTAAGGCTTCGTCCTTAAATGTCTCTTTAAAGCTATAAGCTATAAGCTATAATTTTTATAATCCCCACAGCTTTTCCTGAAGAGCTAAAATAAATAATATAACGCGTTTTTATTAAAAAAAATCCATTGTCCTTATTTGAAAACAAACGAAGTCTTGAAAATTTTTTAGAATGTTTCTAAATTTTTTGATGTTTAGTAAATTTTTAAAATGTTTTAAATTTTCGCTTAGTTATTAAAACGTTTATTAACGTTGTTCTTTAAAAGTCTAAAAGAGCTAAAGCTATACCATTAGGCTAAAAAGTTCATCGATTTTCGGCAAAATTGGACACTACTTTGACTCGCTGAAATAATAAATAAAAATGGTCAAACTACTGCTCAGTATGTACGCGTGCTATTTTGCACTAGGTGACAACACATACATTTGTATTCATCTGCATTATGCGTTCTTCTTGCTTTAGCATTTCAGGGTTATTGCTTTCACTATTCGCTTATTGCTGTTCTAAAAATTCCGTAGTTATTAATTGAGAGCTTTCGTTTGCAGGCACAATTTTTGTGTTAATATGATTGTGTGGGAGTCGAGGGAGTCGAGATAATTTCCTCAATGAAAAATTCCTAGACCCGACCGGGAATCGAACCCCGCCGACTCTAGCATAGTGTTGCTTTGTAGCTGCTCGTTTATCAACTGAGCTAAGGGAGCAGCCTTTATGCGTACTGCTTTTAAATATGTATTTGTTCAAACCGGTTTCACGGAAGGAAAATCATATGAAAATAGTAAAAATCTAAGGAAATGTATAAAGAAGTGTTATTTTCATGTAGAAAAAATAACAATATTCAAAAGTTATGATTGATGAGTATAAAGTGGCAATAATTATTCATACTTGCGTATGAATATGGAGCTTTGCCGCTTTATTTAGACTGACATTTCTATTTTATTATGACTGAAAAAGTGCCATCTATTGAAATAGTACGATATGGATCGTGTCATATTTGCTCCTATTTGTCATTTTGTAATGTCCATTGTTAAGTCTACTGGTCTTAGTTGTACAGATAATTTAGTAAACTAAAGATTGCATCCTCCGTCGGTAAGTAGATTTACTAATATTGAAACCAAAGTCGTCACAAGTTCCGTAACACTAAACTGTACTTTTCCTGATATGAATTATTTTGTGTTCATCGGTTTTCTTATCAATGTTGTCCACCAGTGCTAGTGAAGATTTATCCTCTGTATGAGTAAAGTCAGAATTTCGTTAAATGTTAAAATTACCATTTCATCAACTGAAACAACTAAGCAAGCTCATGAACATTGTTATGGTACTTGAACATCCCATACATTTTTCAATTCCTTACTACCAGCTCAAATTAAATGAATTCAGTTGTTAAAGCTTCTAATGATTTCTTGAAATCAAGAATTTAAAAACTGAACCTTAATTTTCAATTAAACCTTAATTTTTCAATAATTTCAATCAAAATGCGAAAATCTTTAAACTTTAACATTGGGTCAATTCGTGTAACTAATGTCTTGTTTCGATTGACAGTGTATTTGTTTATGTTTAGTGCAGCACTTGAACTGCATCAGAACATCGGAATTGTTATATTGCAAATTTGTGAAAATGGACGTCAAGGAAGTGATTACAAGTTTGCTGCTCACCCAGAAGATGCCTAAGGAGATTGCAAAGGTGTAAGAATATCTTTTGGCCATAGTTTATCGCATCAAAAAGTCTCCACACGATGGTCCTAGGTAGCTGAAGCCGGGACGTGGAGGTTTGCGGTTTGCACGTATCGCAAATCTTTACGTTCCACCTACCTACGAAGCTAGCAATTCTGAAAATGCGAAGAGTTATCAAATAAGACTTGCACGCACCTTCCTGTGCTAGAGAAAAACTCCACTTGATTACGGAGCGGGTAAAGAAACTATGAGTGAATCGTTCAAAGAGATTGCTTCCCTAACCAATAAGCAGTTCCAAAGCGTCTTTACGGCAGCCTATCAAGCAATTGAGTCGCATTAAATGCAACATTAATGCCACTATTGGCCCAATATACGGCTGCTTTACTGCAATGCTATGATAATGCTTCATCAATGCTTTTGCGATGCGTTCAATGAATTGGAAACGCCGCCTGTTTTCATTGATGCTGGTGATAAAATCTCGGATAAAATCAATAGCGAAGTGTAAATCGGTATTTTGAAAGACCAAGTGGACCAGCTAGGTGAAAATCAATATCTCTGAGGATTAATAGCGCCATCAGCGGCTTCGTAGTCATGAAGAAAATGAATATATTTTTTGGCTTAGGAAGTACTAGCACACCGGTCCCAAGCTTAATGATTCTCCCCTAATAACGTAACTCACACCAACACACCCTTAAATATTCTGTCAAAATAACACGGCGAATCAAAACAAAAACAAAGATACTAGTACTGAAATGTACCAAAAACCGCAAGGGTAATTAAGGTGCAGACTGCAAGGTGCAGACTGCAAGGTGCAGACTGCAAGGTGTACTTCGGACCTAGGGGTTCTACAATAGTGAACCAATTTTCAAATCGCAAGTTACACAATGATTGTATGCGTCATGCCACACGTCAAATCGGACCCAACTATGACTGATGGGAAACATAGAGTTTTGGCCGAAAGATTTTTGGCTCAAGTCTTCAAAACATACAGCCATAGTGTAAAAACCCTGAAGTTAAGATCTTTAAGCTGCATGTGTTAAGATCTTTAGCTTCAATATTTCAATCTGATGTACGTTTTGAAGACGTCATAAATGTTTTGATTGGTCAATTTTATTTGTACCAATGCTTTGATAATCAAATTACATATGTCCTTTCCAAAAAGTGCTCCGGAATTCATAATTCACTACCGAGACCCTGAGGGACCACAACCTTCATAAAAATCATAATGAACATGATTTTCTTAGTGAATGATACATGAGTTTCATAAGGTTTGTCAGTGCATTTCTTCGTGTTGTTTGTCTGAAACTTGCGTTATTTAAAAGGTAGTTTGATGAATTTTATTCTGGTTCACACAGCGAATGAATAACAACGGAGGAAAGGTTACAGAGAGTTCTTAATGCAAAACATCATAAGGTATTGTTTAATAAATCTTGGTTTTCACACAACTTCCAAATAATAAAGATTTATCCGTAATATTTAGGCCGTGTTCCATTCCGTGGATTTTCACTGAAACTTGACATTTTGACAATAAGTTAAAATTTTGTTTTTCGGTTGATTTTCGAACAGGTAGGGTACGGGACGTGTTTTAAGCAGTTTATTCATCACCTGGGACATTTGGTGAAGCTGTATGTAATCTACATATAATTAGAACTGCCAACACTCAGACGTTAATCCCTCTGCTTACTTCTGATCTATTGGAACATACATTCAAAAACGAGCATTGGACTCAGAAAATTTTATTGTCATGGAATAAATTTCACAATTGCTGGAACTTATTCAAAGCATGCGGATTGCTTTCCGTTTTTAGTAATATTTAAAAGAGCGATGAAAGTAGCGTAATGCCTTGTTTAGACTCTAGAGTTATAACATGTTATAACGGTTGTCAATTAATTTCAACGAGAAATTCGTCATCAAGATAGGCTTATAACATGTTATAACTCTGTAGTCTGAACAAGGCATAATGGCAGGTAATTTTTATTGATGAATAAGAACATGATTAATCGAATAATTAGGTCTAAACACATGGCAGACTGAGCAGTTATAACATGTTATAAGAATATCTTGATGAAGGATTCCTTGTTGAAATTATTTGACAACCGTTATAACATGTTATAACTCTATGTCTGAACAAGGCACTATTCTGCGCCTCGGTGAGGCGAGATGCCTTAAGAGAATCAAGTGTTGTAAATAAATACCTCGTATTATTCTCTGTGAATCAAATGGAGAATGGACTCACACGAGGTAACTGTAGTCACCTTACTCGATTCACTCAAGACGCATCATTTCATCCGAGGCGGAGAATAGATCTGAATCTATATAGAGTCAACTTTAAACTAAAGAACATTAAAACTACAAAGAACAACATTGAGTCAATGAACATTTTAAATTTATATTAACATTTGGATTGGTTTGGATTACGTGTTTTAAATATTTTCAAAATTGTGTCGGTTGATACTAACTCCTTCACAACTTCCAATGATTAAAATTGCCAGCTTTGAAAATCAGTGCTGCGTCATGGTACTTCTCAGTCATGTTTTAAGTGTGTCTGATGGCTGAGAAGGTCGCATCCAGCTGAGCTTGTGGAAATGGATATTAACACCTGGAGCAACCTATATAGATTGGTTGTAACTTGTAGTTAATATCAAGTTTTAATTCCGCTCGCAAGGTTTCCAAAGATATATTTAAGTTTTTGTAGCGCAAAAAAACTCGAACGACAGTTGCTTCAACTTGCAGGTCTTGTTGTTTTATATTTAGCATCTGAATAATGGTTTATAAACTCCTGCCCATTTGCCTCAAGCGTACCAAGCTCTTATTTGTCTTACTATCGTTTTTCGATGAAGCTGATGGAGATGCTAGTTCCCGAGCAGGAAAAAAAAGCATGTGAATACCTAATTTTGATCTGATAACTGGCTTTGGTATAAAAGAGCTCAGATTAAGAGGTAAAATACCTAAGCTAAATACCTAAGAATTGCAAGTGAAATATATTTCAAATACCAAAACTTGTTATTTCGGATACCTGGGAATACCTGAGAGGTACTATTTTGGTATTGTCTTACCTCAATTTGGTATTCACATATGTACCCAATGGGTAATTTTCTACACCGTTTTAATCGTGATGCAATTTGATGTGGGACTCCTTTTAGTTCTTTAGTTCTGCTTGACTTATCTATCAATAGACATCAACTGCAGCCAAAAATTTGTAATTAGAGTATACCATCAAAATCAGTACCTCTACTTACATTTTCAGTTCATTTAAGTGCGTTCAGTACGGTAACAGCATTTTCATTACTATCATTATAAATAATTAAATAGTTATGGTATTGATTATAGTAACTACGTACTAACCTTATATTTTGGTCCACTTTTTGTTCTTTTTGTGCCTAAGTTTTTATTTTCCTAGGTTTTGATCATAGTGACATTCAAAAATAATTGCCATCCATTCTTACAAGAAAAATCTCTGAGCTAAGCATCCCTTGATTGGACGATTTTAAAACTTGAGAGTTTCCGAACTGTATGGTTTCCTATGTATCCAAAGCTTCCCACTACCATTCCGATTTAACTGCACTCGTACATTGCAACACAGCACCACGATTTGTTTGTCCAAACAAACCACCACACCGCTAGCAACTTCATTTTTACGATATTAAGCATTGATGGGTCCGGCCGGTGAATAAAAAATATTACATATTAATTAACAATTTTTGTAGACTGACTGTCGTCAGTTGGTCAGTTTATCCAAAGTAAACACATGTGCGCCAGGAAGGTTCCCGTCCGAACATGACAAATTCACAGCTCCGAACATGGTCAAAAATATACAGTCCAGTAACGTGGTTGTCGATGTTTGCCCACTTCACTGCCACCTTCCGCTGGATGGCCAGTGGCCATCAGCACCTTCCATTGTCAGGGCTCAGCTGTGACATTCCGCTCTTCTCATCACCCTGCAATCAGCCTGTTTATGTGCAAATTCAAAGCAGAGTATTGATTTAATGTAAATAAAGATGTCAAAATGTGGTAATAAGATTGATGCTAAAATAATAGCCTTCGAGTTTTTGCTGCTATATTCACTCAGCAAGTTCCAAACTAAACTAAATATAACTCTCGAGGGAGAATACGAGCAAACATATACGTATATCCACATGTGCCGGCAGCATCGATCCAGTATAGTGTTTACCATTGAGTAACTGATTCAAATTACCCACTCAACCTATTCGAAAGTCATGCCTATCAGGCTGTTCTGGAGAACTGACCGATTTGGACCATGTGACAACTAAATTCATAATCTTTGGCCTCTGCACACCGGCACTCGGGTCATTACGTGTCGACCATGCTGACGATATTATTCATTCGCCCCCGATTCATGTTGTCGTAGTATATAGCGGCTAGAATATGTGTAGAAACAGCAGTTCAGTCTAAGCTTTGGAAAGACTATCTGATAGATGCCGGCGAGGTAGATTGGGATAAATATATTTACAAATTCTCGCCTAAATGACACATCTGGCGTGACTAAACTAAACTAACCACACCACACCGCATCCGAGAGAGTGCAAATTTCAGCATTCAGATTGAAGTAGAGCTGTAGGCTGTATGAATGCAAGTGGATCTGATGTTTGCAGAAATTTATCATACTTAACAATGCATTATACTTTGGTGAGTTGCACTTGGGAGTTCCGCGGCCCGGTATCGATTAGTGCGGTTAATGACGTACGTGTTAGTTAGGCAATCGTTTCGTTCAGCTGTAATGATGTGAAATTGACAAGAGGTGATGAGGAGAATTGTTTTGATTTTTGAGATTCTGAGGCAATTATCGCTACAGTAAAGCAAGCACAGTGTTCAAGTTCAAAGGCACAAAATCAGAGCCAGCGAGAATGACAAGTGAGAATGAACTTAGGGATGAACTTGAAGTATGTGACAGGAATGTGACAAATTAGGAAAATTGCAAATTATCTTCTCTTAAATATCGTCACGTCTTCTGGGATTTTATTTAAAATAAAAATAGTTTGTAACATATAATAGAGGTGTTTAAGTGTTTAAATCATTTCCAAAAAAATGCATTTTTCGGAAAACTTGTTTGTTTTTCTCCACAATTTCCAAAATTATTCCTGAGAATAACATCAACTACTATAATAACTACTTGGCAAAATCATGCTCAGACCTTTAGTACCGATCTGCCACTGCTCAACGTTTGAGATCCATTTATCGCTGTGATTCACCGTAAATATTTGCAAATTTTACTGATTTAACGGGTGGCCACGAAATAACGGGAATGACTTCAGAACAATAATGCTTTTAGAGAAATATCACCTGAAGTGAACGAATCCTTCCAATATTTAGAAAATTATCACGCATACACACTTCCACTTTAACATGTTTTGTTTTTCCAGAATGCCGTCGGAACATGAAGTACTGCATTTTTTTTAGTTATTGAGCTCCACTGTATACAAGGGTAATTGGAAGGCCAAGGACACGAAGCAACTCATTAATAGGATCAGAAGCAGCAACCGGAAAATGGTTGTGGAAGCCGTCCAGCAGTCATGTCCTACCATCAGCATTAAGCTGCGCCACACGGCGGACCATGGACCATATGCTAATGTTCATTAAGCTAAGTTTGAAGACTAAGGTCAACCCTTTATTTATTCTAATCTAATCTAATCTAATCTCACACTTACGTAGCCAATTTTTGAAAGCATCCTGGTAAATGACGACTTCTGGAATGCATCATTTTTCTTGTCACTGGCCGGCTAGCATGTGCCGCAGAGAAGACTCCAAGAAATAGAGCGATTCCAGAAAGAAAGTCTGAAATTGCTCTACTACTTCGAATCAAGGGAAGGAAGAATGCGTGGACCTTCCGTACCAAACGCTTCCATCTAGAGGTAAATAATGTGATATTTTGTATTTTATCTTTGGGAGCATAGATGCTAGAAAGATTAGTTTATGCTTCTTTTGCATGTGGATGGACTTTCGGCATTTGAACCAAAAGTCTGTCAATAATTTGCCAAGGTTATAGCGCATTATCTCACTCATTGGAATTGCGATTGGAATTAAAAATTTACATGTATTGTGTTATATAGTCCAATAATACAGTGATAAAGACCAATCCACACTATTCCATCCAAAACTAGGATTGAGGGACCAGATAAAAATAATAGTCCGTAGATGTATTTTGCGCCTTCTGGCAACTTTGCTTCTATTGATGTCCAAGCTCATCGATTTAGCACCAGCCGGGGGAGATTTAGTCCTATACCCAATGATTTCATTATCTCTAACCCGCTCAGACAATCGCAATGTTTTGAGATATAGTGGGCGGATTATTATAATTTTAGGTAACTCAACGCAGACGTCTTCCAAATTTGGCAGATCGACATGCAATCGGTAGAGACCCACCTGGTAACTCATAGCATGATCCTTACAGGTGGACTGGTAGATTTGATGAGCTACCTCCTCCTGAATACTAAGGTTAACACTTTGTATAAAAAAATCAGCTTTAACTGTACTTCTTTGTTTTTTTCCGAGCCATTCTTTCCATTGCACTCACACGCGGAAAACATGCACTCACAGTTTGCGTTGTGTTCTAGTTTCGAAAAAAAAAACTAAACAATCTTGTGCCACCATCTCTTCACTCCGAATCACCATTCTACTCTTCTTCAACTGCTGTTTGAGAATTACCCAATATTTCTCAATTCACTGTTAATCTTCGAAGAAATCCACCCAGTTGTCTCGATACCGCTTGTGAGTAATCAGGTAGGGAAGAATATGATTTTTTTCAGGCACTGCTTGTACATTTTGGAATCCATAGTCTTGTTTGTCGTAAAAACCTGAGTTTTTTGTCCGCAGCCGCAAAAACCTTGCCAGATCAAAAGCTTTCTTGCGATTTTTTTCGAACAAATAACGAGTTCAAACTTGCTAGTGCAGCTGCCCGTAATCCATCTTAACGTACGTTTTATCTACCATGAGGATGCATCCTTTGTACTTCGTAAGAACCTCATTGTTCGGACACATCTATTGGCCACTAGATTCTTCTTCAGTGCCCTATTTGGTTGCTTACTGGCCCGAAAAGATTGAAATCCGTCTCACATACGAATCCTCCTAGCTGACATTGAATTTACTGGCAATATCATAATCCGACAGCCCTGGGTTTCCCCTAATTGTTCTCAACACCATCAAATGCAACTTCCAATCCTTCCAACTTCTACTAGGATGCTTGCTCACGGAAATGTTTGAGAACATGACTGGTCGGTTAAGCCAGTTGAACCTGGCCACGACCGCTTTTCGAAGCGGGTGTCCAAAATTTATTATCGGTTCGCGGCATCCATCAATCATTATTTGAAACAAAATGAATCGTGATGAACTTTTCAGCACTGAAAGAGAAAACATTTAAAAACAAATTGCTTTCAACTTATTCCAGATCCGACCTCTAGGAGCACTGCAGTAAAATAAACAGTGCGTCCAGATATTAAATGACTCAAGCCTTAATCGTAACATCATGAAAAACAAGCCACTGGAAAACCTGGAAACAATTGAATATAAGACAATCCCAAGTAGCACACTACGGTCATAATCAAAGACGTAGTAAGAGTTGATGGCGCCCCTGGCGAACAAAGAAAATGACGCCCCAACTTATATTGCTTTTTGCTTGTTTTGTTTCAGTTAGACAGCCAAGAGTGTTTAACTTGGATTATTTATGAATTATGTTGATGAAATGTTATTGTAAGTGTAAGTGTAAGAGAGTCTGTCTTGCGTCATTCTAGTACGAAGATAGAATTTTATTATTTTCAGTTTGCTGAAGCTACGTTTACGCGATGCCACTGTAACAGGAAGCGTCAGAAAAAAAAATGTAGAGCCTTTCCGGTGATAAGATAAACATCTTGGAGAGAATATCCAAGGATACAGTTTAGTATGTCTAACGGAGTAGAAGAGCTCAGGTCAGGCAATATCTCACCAGTTTGCCGTTCAAAAACTTCTAATTCAGATACAAGCTCTACTGTATCAATATCAGAAGCATACTTTTGTCAAACAAAAGTCTACAACGACCTCCTTCAATAATGGAATATTCATAAATGCGAGTCCGATGAGCTATATCCGCCATTGATTCTCCACGCTGCTCCATTTGTTGCAGTATTCTGTCAAATACCGAGCTTTCTTCCCACGTAAACCTGTTTCACTCGATAGAAGAGCTCGATTATCTGTTATGTCATCGATTTTTCTCATTTTCCGCTGTCTTCTTACTTGGAAATGGTTGTCGATGCCAAGTTCAATGCATTTTTCTTTCGCATACTTTATTGCACGGTCAACTCTATCATTTCGTCGCATGATGTTTGCCAACATCTGATTAGTTTACTGGCCACGTTGGTGATGGTTTTTGACTGTAGGGATTCGTTCACTTTGTTGATGTTAATCAAGATTCTCTCACAAAGGCGCTAAAATGAATGGAGGAAATGAGCGTGCCTTTCGCAGTCAACATGTTATGTGTACATCAGTACACTGTTAATTTCTGTACTATTAATTGATGAAAGTGAATTGAATGAATTTGTCCAAAAGTTTATCACTATAAAACTTTGGATTTCATCGCCCCTGTGGCCTGGCGCTCCTGGCGAGGGCCACTTTCGCCACCGCCTCACTACGCCTCTGGTCATAATTAGTTTTCATAACTTGATTATGACTTAGCAAGTCATATCTCAACCGAATGGCAACAAGTGTGCTACTAGGGATGTGTGTTATTCAATGTATGTATGAATGGAACTTATACCATGAAGTCAGCAATATAATCTGTGGATATCATGAGTCACAGCTGCGAATTCCAAACAGTTTTGTTCTTCATATTATTTGCTGGGCTTTAATAGAGTTGATTTGATACTCAGAGGCAGAACGTTTTTATAGATTCTTTGATTAAGAGAATCGCGCACTTTATCAATCATTCGCAGTACCTCGGCTGTGGTGTTTTGCTCCTTTTCAAGAAATGTGATTTCAACGCTGGAAACATTTGTAAAATACCGATGGATTGTTGGCCTCAAACTAAGCCAACGAGTTTTACTTTGATACAGTAGGTTACGATATCCGATGTCCACAAAATCGCAGAATGGTTTCAACTCAGCTGTCCGCACAATATAGATAACAAAAAAAGCATGTTTTTTTTTCATAACAAGTGAATACACATAAAGTTCTATATAATTTGTAACATTGAATTTTTTAAGGGCGGATTGTTGGGCCCTCCTCAACCCCCTGTCTAGCCGGAGGAACATTGTGCACAGCACTGCTAACCCACGTTTTCACGAGGACGATGATCAGCCGCTCCTTACATGGAGAACAGTCGCTCAGATGGCCTTACCCTTTGAAGAGGGCAGCCCCCCTTCCCTGTCAGCATATAATCAAGGTCCCACCGGGGTTGGTTACCCGATCTTTCCAATGGTTACTTTTCCCCCAGTCAGCACCACGGGAGGTAAGGATAGAAGTTACTGGACAAGAGGCTTAGAATCGCAGTAGGCAGGGGCGTAGAGGGGCGGTGGCGAAAGTGGCTTCCGCCAGGGGCGCCAGGCCACAGGGGCGCTTAAATCCAAAATTTTGTAGTAACAAACTGTTGCACAAATTTATTCAATTCACTTTAAAAAATTAATAGTACTGAAATTAACACTGTACTGATGTACATAACATGTTAACTGCAAAAGACACGCTCATTCCCTTCTTCCATTATCGTGCCTTTGGGAATCTTGATTAACATCGACAAAATGAACGAATCCCTGCAGTCAAAAACCATCTGACCAGTAAACTTATCTGAGGTTTACAAACTTCATTCGCCGAAATAAAAACTGGCGTAGTGGATCGAGTAATAAAGTATGCGAAAAATGCGTTGAACTTGACATCGAAAACGATTTCCAAGTAATACGACAGCGGAAAATTAGAAAAATCCATCACACCGATAATCGAGCTCCGCTCTTCCTAGGAAGTGAGCTCGTTCTTTAAAAAAATACCGCAACAAATGGAGCAGTTTGGAGAATCAATGGCGGATTGGGTATCGGAATTCTCATTTTTGCCAGAACAGAGACTTGCATCTATGACTGTTCCACAATTGAAGGAGGTCGCAGAAGACTTTGGAATAAAGTTTGCTACTGATATTGATACAGTAGAACTAGTATCTGAAGTTAAAGTTGTTAAACGGCAAATTGGTGAGATGTTGCCTGACCTGAGCTCTTCCACTTCGTTAGTCATATTTAACTGTATCCATGGATATTCACTCCAAGGTGTTTTTCCTAACATCGAAACAGCTCTACGCATTTTTGTTGACGCTTCCAGTTACAGTGGCATCGTGTGAACGTACCTTCGCAAGCTGAAAATAATTTAAAAAAAAACTCAAGGATGACACAAGAAAGACTCTCGGGCTTGGCCATTCTTTCAAAAGAAAAGGAATCGCTACCAGATATTGATTATTGTATTGTTGATCAGTTTGCTTCAGCTAAGGAATGTAAGGAGAAGTTTTTAATTAATTTGTACTTTCAGTAAATATTAATGTGAATTAAAGTTATTTCAATGGATAAATACGAATTTTATTGCTGTACTGATCTATAAGACTCTTTATAACAGGAACTTGTATATGTTACAATAAAATTGAGTGTTTGTAGATAAAACATTGTTAGTACATTTTATGAAATATTAACAATAATTTAAATAGTTTCGTCAACATAAGTCACAAATAATCCAAGAGTATATAAAATTAATAATTGAAACAAAACATGCAAAAAGCAATATAAGTTGGGGCGCTACTTTCTTGGTTTGCCAGGGTCTCCACCAACTCTTATTACGTCTCTGGTAGTAGGATCTATTCTATACTTGCAGGTACGCGAAGTACCAATGTTACGCATTGTCCAGTCATTTACCAATATTCATGTACCTGGGCTTATTGGTAACCGCCGATACCGACACCAACAGAAAGATACAAAGGCGCATTATGGCTGGCAATCGTGCCTACTTTGGACTCCGAATGACGGTGAGATCAAATAAAGTTCGCCAAACTACAAAGTTGACCATCTGCAAGACATTAATTAGCCCGGTAGTTCTCCACGGCAACGAAACATGGCCATTGCTAGTGGAGGACCAGCGCACCCTTGGTGTCTTTGAACGGAATGTGCTGCGTACGTTTCTACGGTGGAGTGCAGCCTCCCATCGTACACATCGCTAAAATCGGTCGACTACGATGGGCTGGGCATGTCGTAAGAATGTCAAACGACAGCCCTGTTAAAATAGTTCTCGAAAACGAACCGACGGGTACAAGAAGAAGAGGTGCACGCTGGCCTTGGTTTGATTGGTAAGGTAAGGTAAAAATCCACATAAAAAGCTCTGTGATAATCAAGGCTGTGGTAGATCACGTTACGTTCAAAGGTATCCAACACCAACTAGGTTTGGATTGAATTCCTGTTTCAAAAAGTCAAACATTTTTTTCATTTTCACACATATTGATACAACTGAAATTCGCCATTCGTGTTGTCTCCGCTAAAAACAACTAAATTATCTTGTAAATTATGCTTTCTAATTCCATTCTCAATTATTACAGAAATTCTATCAGCCTTTTCATTTGAAACCTCTTGGAGATGCAAAACTTTCATTCTGATACCACCTTGTGAAGCGTCAAAGTACAGTTCAACGATAGGATACAGCTTTATGTCCCGTGATTGCTTCTGTCTGTACTTACGCTGATGAACGGACAGCTGAACAGATTTTGTATGGGCGTTAATACTAAATAAGATGATTTTTTTTTGAAATTAATGTAATTAATGATTATTAACAATGTCAGTTTTTGAATTAATATATTTTTTTTGTGAAGAAGGGAAAAGCTTTTTTAATTAGAATTTGTCATATATATTCTTTCTCATAATCATGTCAACAATTTTCCTATTTTTTTCAGATAGATAACGTAGGCTAGTTGGACTATAACTTACAAGGATGCATAAATGCGAGGCTGAAAATGTCACATAAAATAACATATAAAATATAGTGACGGAATGTTTTAATATAAAGGGTGTTCCGATTAACATTTGGTCAAACAGTAATGTGTATGAGTCGATCAAAGTTTTTATTAATAAGTCAAATTCTTTTTCTTTTTCAAGTTTTCAGTTAAAACACAATACAGGAACAGTATTCAGCTAAGCTTCCTTTTTATCGAATGCGAATTGCCGGATCTTTTGTTCAACACCTGCCGTTAGATTTTGTACAGTCTCCTTGTCCACTTTATTCGCCGCAGAACACCAGTTTGTCTTGAACTGTTTCTCGCTCACAACAACTTGTTGAGCCTTCTTAAGGTTCCGCTTGACGATGGCCCAATATTGTTCGATTGGGCGGAGCTCTGGCGTGTTGGGAGGGTTCTTCTCCTTGAGCACCATTTAAAAGTTGGTGGCAGCATACCACTTCATGACCTTTTATCCGCAATGGCAAGATGACAAATCCGGCCAAAATAGAACGGAACATTTGTGTCGCTTCAGGAAAGACAGCAGACGTTTTTGTAGGCACTCGCTCAGATAAATTTCCTGGTTGACGGTTCCGGTCGCAATGTAAACGTTGCTCTTCGAGCCACTGGTACAGATGGCCTGCCACACCAGATATTTCTTTGACAGTTTAATGTGCTTGAAAATATCTGCCACCTTTCCCCGTTCGATTGCAGTATAGAATTCTTGTCCAGGAAGCTGTTTATAGTCTGCCTTGACGTAAGTTTCATCGCCCTGTACCAACCAATCAAACTTCGTCAGCATCGTCATGTACAACTTTTGCGATCGTGCTTTGGCCCATGTGTTTTGGTTATCGTCGCGATTTGGAGTCACCACTTTCTTATAAGTCGACAGTCCAGCTCGTTTTTAGCTCTATCCACGGTTGAAGGCGCCACTCCCAGCTTCTTTGCGACATCTCGGACGGAGAGGTTGGGGTTCCGCTCGAAACAGCAGGCAACTCTTTTTGTCATCGCTGTGGCCGCCGGCTTTCGATTTCCCCCAGCTTTGCTGGCTGTCGACAAACGTTCACCGAACACTTTGAATACGTTGGTAACGGTTGATTTAGCCACATTCAACAATTTAGCCAACTTGACGTGAGAGTAGTTTGGATTTTCACCATGCACGTGCCAAATTTTGATGCGTTGCTAACTTTGATGTGTTTGATAACTGAAGTGCTAATCTCAAAATCAAAATAGAGGCACGCACACATCTTCAAAATGAGAGGTGTGCAAATTTTTTCAATGCACGATGAAAAGAAATGCGTCAAGTTTAAGTCGACCAAGTTTTGATCGAAACACCCTTTAGAATGATAATAACAATGCTGAAATTGTAGACTGATTTGCTTACCCATTATGAACCTGAACATTAAAAAAATGTATCATAGCTACGTGAAAAATTTAAAATTATTATACAATACTTGGGAATTCCATGGATGAACAGAAATTATTTAGCAATTAAAGAAAAGCATATCTGAAATTTCGATGTACTACTTCGTTTTCTTGCATTGCAATATTCATTTATAGTGATTAGCATAGGTACTACAGTGATTTGAATTAATTAATTGAACCATTTGAATGCCATATGATACTTATACATAAAAGTAACTAGATAACATCATGGAAAAAGTAATTGATGTGATATTACCACAATGGAACTGGCTCTTCGCTTTGGGTCTTGATAAAGAATCCCTACCCAAGTAACAATTTTAGTTTTATTCCAGCCGTATAGCATTCCCCCCGGCTTTGTTGATAAAACTACATTCAAAAGTGTTTTGTCCACCAACACCTCCTCTATGCTTATTTAAAGCCAATATTTGTACGAGGTGGCCCACTCTATAGATGGTTGTGAAAACAATTTAATAAAACCTTTATAAGACCATACAGATGTTCTAGTGATAGATTCTATGACCCCTTGAGAACCTCCATGAAACCTATTGGCTGCCATGAAAAACCAGCAAATGGCCAAATGGCCACAGCTGTCAAACTTCACTGTGATGTCGTGGTTGGTTTTTGTTTTCTGCATTGTTCGGCTTTGTTTGATTTTTTGCTCTTCTGATGCATTCAGACGTAAATAATATCTAAGAAGAAAGTTTTGGTGTTGCGGGTAATTTTGTTTGATAGCAAAATATCCAGAACAAATTGAGTTTTTTACAGTGTTTCATGCTCCAAATCATTTAGGCAATTAATTTTGTGGTGAATATTGGCACGATAAGAGCCGAACACTAATGCGTCTCGGAAATTATGCGAGTTCACAACAACAAAAACTGATTTAAAACAAATATATTCGATAAATGATTCATGAATTTCTTGAAAATTGATGGACTTCAATAAGGTTATCTAAGAAAATGCCGAAATCGATCCCCGATCTCCAGTTCATTTGCATTTCATATAAAATTGGATGCATTTATTTTTCCACATTTTAATTATTTCTTATATTTCAATATGGCGATTGGAAAAAAAAATCACAATTCTGCCATAGGGCCAAATTATCTTCGCAACGACTACCATAAAACTATTTGGTTATTTCGTGATGCATTTACTTAATGCATTTACTGGAGGCAAAATGGGTTTTAAATGCTTTTTCAACTGACCATAATAAGATAATATGAATAGGTCCTAAAACGGCATTTCAAAACAGAATTTTATAAGTTCGTAAAGTCGAAATAAAACCTTTGATAGTAGTAAAAGGAATTTAAGAAAACGAAGTTTTAAGATTGTTTTAAAGCTGTGTAGGTGCTCATAATCCTGACGAAAATATTAAACCTATTGGCACCTCTTGGTGTCATAATAAAACCAAATGGATTTCTAGTGGCTTTGATAAAAGCTTAATAAAAATTAAACAAAGCAGGGTGGTTTTGGCAATGTTCCTTGGGTAGTTCTGCGCAAGGGATCAATCTTTGAATATATAGATATCATATATGCAGAACAACTTTTAAAAACCACCGGCAACAATGTTCATGCTATACTGATTCTTCTACAATACTTTGTCTAGTTAAATACATATATATTCTGTAAAAGAGAGAAGAGAAAAAAAATCAGCGTGATCATACTTCGCGAGCCAACCGACCAAAACGTTTCGCTTCTGCGACCGTTTGTGTAGTGCTTCATGCAGAACATTAGCTAATTAGCTAATTACCATCTGAGACTAAGCTTGAACATGAACAATCCGATTCACTGGAGGCTTATTCGCTTGGATGTCTTCCGCGAGAATATTTTCCATCCACTTGGACTGCAACCGTTCCATGCAAAGAAGCTAATTTTCAAGCACGGCCCAGCAATCGCAGATCCTGATCTCATTCCACATTTATAGCTATGAACAGAAATTCATAACGGAACCATCCGGGGCCAGTGGAATTTTGCTTGATTTAATATTTGTGGCAAAATTCAGAAGGATTTCGACATATAATATACACACATACACGAGTGCGGATGCTTTGAAATTTCGCACACGTTTCGCTCAACATGGGGTCTGAAAGAAGCATTCGAGCCGTTGGTTCCTATATGATGATGTATGAAATGGACGCGTGCGGCACACAGTAGGCTGGCGAGGTGGTGTAGCATATTAGCTTGAACTATCGTCGAAAAGTTGCTGCACTAGAGATGTTCAGAAAATAGAGCTGTGAATTTGCTCATTTTAGAAAACAAGATTTCGTCTTAGAGAACTTTCTGTGAAGTTGTGTTTTTCTTTCAATGGAAAATTTGAACATTCCTATTAACTGACAATACATCAAACATCATCGTATTATCCCGCCCAACATATAGTCAGTTGCTCATGTAGAAAGATCCTTATCACAAAGCCTACCATTCTGCATTGTGACTTTCGCATAGTGGAAACCCTAAAGTAACCGTTTCGCTTTGTGTGAGTTTTCGCAAATCGTGTTTGAATATTAAAAACATTAAAATTTATATTACATTTGAGTGGGCGGGCCGGAACCACCCCTGTCGCTTCAGCCGCCGTCGTCGGTTGGTCGATGGTTCATATTAGCTTTCTTTCTATACTTTTGATCAAAATTAAATCAACATTCCATTCCCTATGGTTCGCTTTTCTTCGTTCTAGGTCGACTGTTTTGCATAATGAAAATTTCACCTTATCTTAGATGCTCTTTTCCCCCTTTGCTCCATTCTGCATCATCAGCGACCCAAATCACACCGGCTACCGTTTAGGAAAACTGTTATAAAAGCAGCTCCTTTAATCTTCTCGGGTCACGAGCTCTTCAAAAAGAAAACCACAAGCGATTTATTAATTTCCATATTTGCATTCGTGATTGGCACTTCAAATGAGGAGGGATGAGACCTGAACATAGTATCAGAGATGGGCGTAATCCAGCATCAGTATCATCGAAGTGCCAAGTCCTATGTCTTTGAAGGAAAACCGAATTTCCCATATAATCTCAATTGCACGTCTCACCGATCAAAGAGAGATAATTTGATAAATTGCTAGAAGAACGCCAATGAAAAAAAAAACAAAAAAAGTTTCATGGATAAAGGAGCGAAATACAAGAGAGGTGTAATTTCACTTAATTAAATTGCTCCTTGTCAGGCGTTAAAAAGGCAAGTGGAGAAGAAAAAAATCCCGATTCTAGGTAGACAGGAAAAAAATCAGATAAAAAGAATTCAAGCATCAAAGATTAGCACTTCGTTTTTTTTGTTCATGCTCATTTAGAGCAACGCCGGAACGCATTGGACGGAAGGGAAGCGTCAGATGGTGCTGACCCTCGTAATTGGATTAAGTCACGGTATGCTTGCGAATGTCCGCTGCTTTCAAAGTATTCCGTAACGATGAGGTATTATCCCTGGTTAGTTTATTTTTCATGGCTTTGTCTATTGCTTAATTTCAGATTTAGGATTTTCATTTGCAATATTTGAGAACATTTAGGGCTGGTACCACAGCATTCTGTCAAAATTTGAAGAGCCAGGTCAACGTTAACTATGGTCAATTTTTCTCTACAAAATGCTGGGAGCTCTGTATGTGGCGTTCATTGATTAAATGATGCTTAAAATCGATCACGGCATGATTCATTTCTGACAACTTTGGCTATCCCGGGAAACAAAACGGTGATTTCTGAAACCTGTATAAATTATTTTTATTATTTTCTCACTTATTTTTTCAACTTTATCCTATATTCATCCAATTTTTTTTCATAACAAAGTTTGCTTACATTTAACAGCTAATATAAACATGACAAATAGGATTGATTAGACTAATAAGAGAACATATACGCTGGAAACAGCGCTGGAACATTAAATAAAAATAATCTAGGCATCAAGTATTTTTGTTGGGCGTGGAGAGCGCCTTTGTGTGTGATCGGAACTAAAGAGAATTAATACTACTTATAAGTCGTAGGTTTCAATACTCCTCTTGAACTTACTGACCGGAGCTCCATATCTGCTCGTTGGTTTCTTTGATTACGGAGTTCACAGCTTGGCAAATCACAGAAAGTGTACAGCCTTCTTGGTACGGATCCCGTTTTATTTGTTCGGCCTTGTTGTCGACAATGAGTCCTATCTCCTTAAAATGGAGTTGAAAATCTGAAACTGATCTAGTATGAACTTCACATACGCTTTCTAATAGAAGGTTTTTTTTAATTCATATCTTAGAGCAAATTTCCTCATAATTTTGTCAAAGTAAGTTCAAGTTATGAATTTTGGAAATAAGTGATGTCCGAGAAAATTGTAAAATTTCAATTGGGGTTATCCGAGAAAACGGGGAACCCTGAACTTTTCCAATATTTTTTTCCTTCATTTGGATAAACGAAAACCCAACAGTGGAGGAGCTTAGCAGGTGTAGTTGACATTTAACGAATTTTATGTTCAATTTTATTAACATTGACCATGTAGTTGAAAGTTTTTGGCATTAATAAAGGCTTGTGCACTGTTCCTGACGTTGAAACACATTTAAAATGGCCGAATATGGCTGAAATTTATATTTCAATATTTATCGGCAGTTCTCCGATAACAGAACGAGTGATAATTTTTGGCGACCTCTATCGGCTGCCGCATCCAAAGATCCACTGAGCCTCTGAGTAGAAGAGATTGTATCAATGTGGAGCAAACGACCATAAACCCTGCGTTTAGTTTAGGCCGCAACGCACACCTGAAACAAACCTCAATGAAGCTCGTAATCCTCTCCTTGACCTTTTTCTACATTCGTCGAAGTATGTACGCTCTAGTTCTACAATTTGGACAATGGGACGCACACTTGCCCTTGCTTCAAGGGAGCCCCTATTCCTGTCATCGCAGTCGAGCCTCCGCCACCAGCGATCAGCAGTCGTCTCGGTCCTGCGTTTGAGTTAGAAGACGGGGTGTTCCGAGCTCTGATTCCAGGCAAGAACGCTGCTATCTCAAACATTTCATGCGCTGATCAACTCGCGGTTGGCAGTCAACCTTCATCGACCCAACGTCCCATTATGTCAGCAAATTGTTACGTCAATGTGACCGACGTTAACGAAACACCACCGCTAGCGATCAGCAGCTGTAACGGCCGCTCACAAACCTCGTCCAATACCACTTACTCCTTCAGGACCTCTCACCCTATGGTTGGTAACAATCTTTGTGTGCACGGACTGCAAGTTTACTACCAGGTGGTCGGCGGTATGAACTCTAGTCTAGTCCAATACTTTCTGGCTAGCTCGGACTGTTCGTACGACATAATCGTTCTTACTGAGACATGTCTCAATGATAACACTCCCTCTTTAGCTGCTTTTGGTTCGTCCTACAAGGTATTTCGGTGCGACCGATGTGCTCTAAATAGCCGAAAGGTTTCTGGTGAAAGCGTTTTTAACATGAATCTTGGAAGTCGGCGGAGCAAGTTTGGATCACGTTGAATATCATGAATCATACCATAGACTAATTCTAAGACCAATTGGTCCCATACAAAAACGATTCTTTTCTTGGCTAGCACATCGGTCCCAAGCTAATAATGCGCCCCAAATAATGAACTCACACTAACACACTCTCAAATATTCTGTCAAAATAACACAGCAAATCAAAACAACGGCGCAAATATGTACAACAAGGTGCTGACTTTAAGGGGTATTTCGGACCAAGGGGTTCTACAACAGTGAACCAATTTCAAATCGCAAACCTTCAGTCAGTTAGAGACGAAGTCGTAATAATCGGGAAATTTAAATTTTCCCGGTGTCAAATAGCTTCGTGGACCCGACAGCTGCCTTTATCCCTACCCTGCACTTCACCAAGCATCATGCTAGCCTCATCTGCACTAGTTAAACAGATGCCTCATCATCCACCACTTCTTCTCAGCCTCGTAACTAGTGAACTGATCGAACCAGTTATCGTACCGCTATCAACCTACCAAGACCAGTATTAATCGGAATGAAACCCTCGACATGAACGACGTCGATAACGCCAGTACCACGTTCTCCAACATCTTGAGCTACTTGATCGACAGACCCGTTCCAAAAAAAGTTAATTTAGCCTCGAAAAAGTACCATGGCCGACAGATGCCCTGTGCAGGCTGAAATCGAAACAGAGGGTGGCTTTACGGAGGTTTTAGAGACACAAGTCGATAGCATTACGGAACCATTACGTGACGCCCAACCATCGATACAAGCAGCTGGCTTGACGCTGCTTCTCGGCCCACCAACGCAAGCTGCAAAGCAAACTGCAGAATAATCCTAAGGTTTTCTGGCGACAAATCAATGAGAAACGCATGGAGAACGGGTTACCTGCATCTATCTATCGGAACGGGGTCGTTGTCGACATATGTAGCATGTTCTAGGTTAAAAATGACGATGAGCTGTCCTCTTCGTTCCCCGCCTTGCCCGGCATTCCCCAAGGCAGTCATCTTGGACCGCTGATTTTTCTCTTGTATTTCAACGATGTCAACCTGTGTCAAGCTTTGCTGACGACCTCAAAATCTACATTCGCGAGGATTCGCTCCGAGACGCCTTACAGCTGCAAGAGGATTTAAAAACATAAGTGTTGCGAGGTGAACTGCCCTAGTAGCACACTTGTTGCAAAACAGTTAAAGTTACTTCAAGGTGACTTAATTAGGTCACAATCAAGTTGTTGCAACTAATGTTGATGGTTTGGTGTTGCTTGAGTGTATGCTCTTGAATCCGGGAAAGTTTACCGTTGTAACTTTTTCTAGGAAGAAGTATCCTATTATCTTCGGTTATTCCTTGGTTGGAACTCCTCTGCAAAGAGACAACCAAGTAAAATACCTTAGTGTGATACTCGACGATAAACTCACGTACAAACCTCACATGTCTTACATCATAACAAAAGCTTTGGCTTCATTTTTGGTATGGCTAACGAATTTCGAGACGTGTACTGCCTTAAGTCGCTGCCCTGAGATAATTGAAAGCACTTTCCACCACAAGAATGTTTTCCTAAGACGATCAGTTATCGAATTTCATAATTTTACCCTATTTTGAAATTTCCATACAGGACTGAAATCATAATTTCTTGTTGATAATAAATTGATTGATTTTTTTTTCGCAAAGGATGGTGTTTTATTCAAAGTTCCCGACCGTTTCTCTCAACGTTGAAATTGTGTGCAACACTTAATCTAGATCATATTTTTTATTGCCAAGAAAATTTCAAGCACTTTTCGATTCCTTAATTATAAACTTTTTTAAAGTAGCAGGTTCTTCCTGACCGCAATCTCCCCCATCTTAAGCACTGTCCCATATTCTATAAAATCCAGATTTCAAGATTTATGATATTTTTGTTAGTTTCAAAATAGAATATGCTAACTGAAAAGATTGTTCGCGTACGTATTTATTTTTAACAATGCTGTTGTTGCTATAAAAAATGTACATGTTACTCCAAATTCATAGCCTCACCTCTCTGCACAGCTGACGCTCCATGCTGACCAAGATCAACCAACGTCTTCAGCAACTAACGACTATTCCAGAAAGTATAAGCACACCTTATTTAAACGGTCATTTTGAATATAATGAAATATTTCAACATGTTTTGGCTGCGTCCTTTTGTTTGCACATTTCTGAATGACAAAGCATAAAAAAGTGCTCAGTTTTGTGTTACCTATCAAAATGCGCGGTCTTACTCCGGAACACCGAAAAAGTATCGTGCACAAATGGTGCACTGTGAGCGGACTCTCCTTAAGAAAATTGGCCAAGGAAGAGAGTATAAGCGTCGGAGCGGTACGATCTGCGGATCGAAAATATAGAGAACAGTGTACGTTTGAAGATGCGCCGAAGAGTGGTCGGAAATCCGGTCCTGTTAGTCCGGATATCGATAAAAAGATCAGGGATGCCTACAAGCCAAAACCAGCGACTTCCGGTCGGGATGTTGCGAAAAAACTAGGGATCACGTCGAGTAACGTCATGCGTGCCAAAGAAAGACTTGGGCTAAAAACATACCGTAAGCAGAAAAAAACCCAAAAGGAACCCAAAACAGGCCGCGTCCGTGAAACCACTGGCCCGCAAACTCTACGATTCGTTATTGTGTGGAAATTCTGGGTGTATAATAATGGAGGATGAAACGTATGTGAAACTAGATTTCAAAACGCTTCCCGGACCACAATTCTATACTGTAAGCAAAGACAAAGACATCCCCGAAAAGGAGAAGGCAATTTTTACCGAAAAAATCGGTAAGAAGGTTATGGTTTGGCTGGCAATATGCGAGTGTGGTAAAACATCTAGTCCGTACATCACAACGGAGACGATGAACACTCAGAAAAACGTTAAGGAATGTCTCCAGAAGCGATTATTACCGATGATCAGGCAGCACGAAGGTCAAGTAGTGTTTTGGCCTGATTTGGCGTCATGTCATTACGCAAATGACAATTTAGAATAGTACAAAAGTCAAAATGTATGTTTCGTGCCGAAAGACATGAATCCGCCGAACTGCCCGGAGGCACGGCCAACCGAGACTTTTTGGGCTTTAACCAAAGCAAAGCTTCGAAAATTCATAAAACCAGCAAATTGAAAAAAGATTGGCCAAAAGTGGTCAAAATGGTGGGAAGTACCACTGTGCAGAAGCTAATGGTCATGTTCGAGGAAAAGTTAGGAGTCTTGGCTATGATTAAATATTTTGATGAAACGAGAGTAAAATATCATATAAAACACAAATAAAATTATTAAAACTGTAAATAAACATGACTTGTTTGTTATTTTGACAGTGTGCTTAAACCTTCTGGAACAGTCTAAATGCATGGTTACTCTCTATTGGAGGTCGTCCTTTATCAGGCCGCATCTTGAGATGCTTGGTAAGACGAGCGTTTGTTTCAAATTCTTCCTCAAGAATCTTCTTTCGGTTCAATCTGCTTGTCTTTTGACGTTGCTGATTTGATTTATTCTTCTCTAGGGCCATATTTAGCGCTTTCCTGCGGTTGATCAGGTCAGACAGCGTCTTTTCTGTATACCCGAAAGCATGTCATTTCGCTCTCGAATCAGCAGGCTGGAAATCTCGGAATTAATAATATCCAATTCTTTGGAAATTGCATCCTACTTAGGACATGCAAAATAAGCGGGAACTTTTTTGTCCGAATCCGGAGGAGCTTGTGAAGAACTGAAAGGCTGGAGTTCCTTCATCCGGTGGTATTTTTTGAACATTTTTTAACAATCCCTCCATTCGCAACAGAAGGTCTGCTCCCAAGTAACCACAAGCATTATATTATTGCACTTATTCAACACAAAATCAACATCGGTAATGCGGGATCGCATCAATTCAACAGTTGTCAAGTAATGAAGCGTTAGATTAGCTTAATAATGTAGTGAGGCATTGCCAATGCAATAATGCTACTTTAGCAATAATGTCTTATGGCATTACAAAAGATTTAGCATTAGTTCGATCTTAGTGGGGCCCTTTTCAGCTTTAATCCAACTTCAATGATGCACTAGACGTAATACATATACCCTATATATGCACGCTATTACAGCTTCGTGGTTACTTGGGCTGGCTTAAAAAAACCTTCAGTGTATCTTTCTGTTTCGAAGCTTCCGTTTTCATGGTGCTGATTTTCGATTTGAATGTTCTTCACAAGAGAATTCGTTTCTTTTATCTCGGTTGTCTTATTAATTGCGCAGCGGGTATGCACGACAAAAAGGAATGAACCAGCGTTTGAATCAAATCAAAATTCAACACAACCAAAAATGAACACAATAGGATTTTCAACAAAATCAAACGTCGACGAAGTTTCAGAACATGTATGACAACAGTAAATAATTTTTTGCACTCACACAACTAAGTGAAATGTGTATTTTCATTTACCGTACACTCAAACTTTTCGACTCCTTTGTTTTCGTATTAACACTGATAAATTTAAATTACCAAATGCAAAATTATGATATATATATATATTATATTATTTATTATTATTAAATTATATATATATATATATATATATATATATATATATATATATATATATATATATATATATATATATATATATATTAGGCTGATGCAAAATTCGAAATATTTGCTCCCTAAGCTTAATCGACGCCAATTTGGGTCCTGATAGTCCCCAAAAATTTGAACACATTTGGTTTTAATTTGGCTTTGCACACGCTATTCAAAGTTTGTATGGGAATTAGTATGAAGAATCTCAAACTTACATTTCCAGATCCCTAACATCTTGATATTATGTCCTTAAACCAAATCTTATATTCATTCATATAGTGTAAGTTGTCAACTATCAAAATGCCGAAGATACCTCACATGTAAATGTTATACAAAAATAGTTATTCAACAAATATAATAATAAGAAGTAAAAATATGTAAAGTATATAAAAAGTAAAAATATAAAATATATAAAATATATATAATAAAATAAATAAAATAAAATTCATAAAATATATGAATATAAAATATAAAAAACATAAAAATAATACGAAAACAAAAATAAGAATACAACATCAAACCCAAAGTGTGTATTTTATGTTTTATTGAATAACTATTTTTGTATAAAATTTACATGTCAGGTATCTTTGGCATTTTGATAGTTGACAACTTACACTATATGAATGTATATAAGATTTGGTTTAAGGACATAATATCAAGATGTTAGAGATCTGGAAATGTAAGTTTGAGATTCTTCATACTAATTCCCATACAAACTTTGTGATTTTGCCACTCGTAACACGGTCGAATTGTCGATTCCCAACTGTGTCGCAATCCATCTGTGGGACTGGCCTGTATTTTTCACGAGCACGCCCATATTTTGTTGTTGAAGCACTTCTTGCTTGGAAGCCATCTCAATAACCACTAGACAAATGGCGACAAAAGTTTGTACATGTTACACTCTAAACTAGTTTTACCGAAAATTTCATCAATTTTTACCCATGCAATGTTAAATTATACACAAAAGAAAGTATTGCATTTTTTTCGCGTTCATTTTGTCAAAATTTGTGATGTATGTATTTAAGTTCCGGAGCTCAATTTTTCAAAGATGCTACGTTTTAAGTTTTTGATGACTATCCTTCCACGCGTTTCCGTGGGCTGCATAACCCAAGCAGCACATCTCTGTCATAATTGGTTGCAGCAACTTGTGACTTAATTTAGTCACATTTTAGATACTTTAACTTTTTTGCAACAAATGTGCTACTAGGATATGGTGAGTAGACAACTGGAATTGAGCGTGCGTCCCCGCAACATAGCTCTAGTCCTCACAAGTTCCTACCTCATGCTTCCACGGGTCAAGAGATGACAAAGAACCAAGCTAAGGGTTGCGTAAGTGGCTGGTAGTGCAACCTGGGCACCGTTGTCCCAGGTCAACTATACATTAGGTGGCAGCCGCACCAAGGCGATGTCGACAGCGCGACCCCGGTATGGTAGCGTGCTGAAAAATGAAGGATCTTTTATACGGTATATAATTTCAGATCATCCATGGAACTGCCAAGTATTGTATAGTAATTTTGAATTGTTTTCTTCCCTCGTGCAAGTCCGTCTACAATTGCAGCAGGATCAGCTGGTATGCAGACTTAACAAATATATTTGTGATTATCATTTTATATTGTAACATTCCCACAATATTTTTTATGCTAATTTCAGCTTCGCATTTGCATCGTTGTAAGTTTTGGCCCACCTGACTCACGTTATGTCAAGAGGTAGGTTGGGTTTTCGGTACGTAAATGGATGGAAGTGCATTGACTAACTTTAGCTGCTTTTTACATGGTCAAGTAATTGAATTTTTTTAGTAGAAAATTCCATGTACATTATTCGAAATTGAAATTTGAATAATTTGTAATTGTGTCTTGTGCAATGATATATTTTTATATGTGAAAAGAAAGACCTTGTAAAGAACCAGCACAGTATATGCATTTAAGTGTTTGATCCATTCCATCAGCCTAATGAGTCCTGTACGAATAACAAGCAGTACAAGATGCATTTGTAAATATTATTATTTGATATTATGATGCAACATAGAGACTGATATGCTTTTATGGTAAGTTATTTCAATTGTAAATTTTTTGGTGAGATCCTTCCTAATTTTTATTGCTCACAACTATTTTATTATTACAGCCGGCGTCGGTGGTGTAGTGGTAAGCGTGACTGCTACTGGCACCCCAGTGGGTCTGGGTTCAATCCCAGTCGACGTCGGTGGTTTTTCTGAGGCGAAAAAATCTTGGTCACGTCTTCCTTCGGAAGGGAAGTAAAGCCGTTGTTCCCGGTTCATAGTCATAAGTCGTTAGGTAGGGTCCAGGTGGTGGAGTCGTCTCCCTGGCGTCGGTGATTGTCACTATGTGAGGAAATAGGCCGACGGAAAATAAAATAAGTAAAAAAAAAACTATTTTATTAGGAACTGTAGAAATTTGCAAAATATCAACACATTGACTAGTACAAATAAAAACAAAAATAAATGTGTTAACTGAATCTAAGGTTCAGTATAGCCGTGAAATTTTCTATTTTGTTTTAACATTTTTTATAAATCATTTATGCTGAAAATTTGCACTTTTCTATAACAACTATATAAGGCAGTCGAAGGATTTGTTGACTGGCAAGGGTTCGTGGAGTCGCCAGTCCCTTGTCATGCGAAGACACGCGGCCTTCTGGCCGTAGTCTTCCGAAGGTCCTCACTGAGATCGACTGATCCTGCTACAACAAGCCATCACGTAGGCTATTCTCTCAGAACAATCTGCAGCCATAGGTAATCCTTGCACTGATGTCGGGTTCTTATCACATCACATCACATCACTATCCTACCACGCGTTTCCGTTGATCAAAGTTCTTTGCCAACCATGTGTCCCCAACAATCTAGAGTGATTTTTAAAAGTTAATTAAGGTTTTTGAGAGCTTTGAGAGGATGGTCCACAAACCTCATGTTCTCATGTTTGGAATTATAAGACCTCCTCTCATTGTAGTTCTTTTCCCTTACATTTATACAGAGCATGTGTTTGGGTCAACCTCCCTCTCCCTTTCCCGAAAAGAGAACGTCTGCATGGATTTTCTCAAATGGATATGCTCACTAAATAATATGAATAATACACCTGCATCATTTTATGCATCATACCTAGGCTGGGATTTTTTTTCTCCAATCATATAATGAAAGTCATTTTAAAGTATTTATTTCCAAATTTGTTCTTACTACACAGATAGAAAGAAACATTTAATTTTCTGTGTTATCTAATGCACATAAACGAAATGCTAGATTTGGCAGAAATAAATGCGTTCTTTCACGTCAATCCATCCGGCAGGGCACTTTTCACAAAATTTAAAAATATCATGTTTTTTTGTGGTGTACCAACAGCGTACCATAGCGTACCTCCGAGGATTTTGAACGTACCTGACAAATTCCTTGTTTTTAGGTGCCCTGCTGAATAGACGGTCGATTTTGCGAAATTCTTCGTTAAACGATATAAAAATAACGACAAAGTGATGTACCAATGGCGTACCTTCCGAATCTGATGTTTGATTTAAACGTACCTCAACAATTTCCATACTTACTTATGTAAAACTTTTTCAAATATATTATATGTGAAATCTGACCTCGGATTAAGATTTCTCAGAGAATTCTAGCCCAAAATGACACATAAAACATACTACTTAAGAACATTCTACGCTGTTTTATAGTCAAAAATGAATTCTAAATAATACGTTTAAGGAAACACCCTTGAATGGTTACTTCACGCTAAGCAATGCGTATACCCCTGCAAGCAAGCATGATACGGATTATTTTAAAGCATGTTTTTTATCATAAAGAGACAATCTGTACAGGTACGTGAGGATTTTGTGCCCTGCTGAGGATTTTATTTTCCCAAACTATTCTTAGAAGATCCATAAACAATTTTTATGGGTTAATATTGAACGTACTTCAGGGTAAATACACTTGGAGGTACGCTATGGCACGCTGTTGGTACAGCACAAAAAACATGCTATTTTTAATTTTTTTGAAAAGTGCCCTGCTGGATGGATTGACGTGGTTCTTTCTTGTAAATTAAAGTCAAATAACGCCTGAAACTGGTCTGTTGTATACAAGATTGCAAACATTGTTGTATAGCGTATGAAAGATTGCAGAAAATTTCGTCGTTCACGTTTCCTTTGGCCTGTAACTAAAAGAGGGGAAATTATACGCGCGCGTTAAAATTGTTGAAAAAATGTTTTTCTGTGTATTCATATTGAATACAAACATTATTGCTTAAGATAATGAGAACGAAAATCATGTTATGATAATGTAAATTTCATTTTCAGGTTTAAAACTTTGATATTATTGGGTTTTTATCTTGAGTTTTCTTAGAGGTCTTCTTTTTCATGTTTTCGGGTATTACGAATACTGAGTTGAGGTTAATAGACAGTTTATAATTATTACCTATGTTTACCTCTACATGATGGAAAACTCCATTATGATGGACATTTGGATGTACACCCTATGTATACCCGTATCAAATTTAGAACCAATTTTGTTGGATTTTAATTACTGCCTTATATGGTTATCTTTGAAAACAACTTTATAACATATTTTGTGACGTGAACAATATTCATAAATTAATTTTTAATTATGTTATTGACTTAATATAACATTCTTACGCCAACTGCAACAAAAAATCCATGATATACGGAACCATTTTCCGTGTTCCGCCTTCCTCTTGAGAAATAGTATATTTTAAATAATGACACATGATAATGAAACTAGTCTGTGTTGATAACTTGATCAGTTATGCGATAACAGTTAAAAACGATATTTTAGCTGATCTAGATTGTTATTTATTTGCTATCGGTATGGTATTTTATTTTGCTCAGAAAGCTTGTCGTTCCACCAACAATTTAGTAAACAAGTTTTTTGTTTGCCGTCGGAGAACTCTAAATTACGATTACTACCCCAACCAAGTAGCATCCAGTTATGCCAACCTGTATTGCAGCTTCCTATGGCAGGATGGTTTTTTCATACCGCAGTTCCGATTTCTGTGTACATGTGAGAAATCGAAGTTTGTACTTGGCTATGTTTTACAAGCTTCAACTCACATTCGCCGTCAACTCACTTGACTCACCTAAATCAGAAGAGGACTGCCTTCATAACAAACTTGTACCTTTTCAAAGTACCTACAACGAGCACCGTCATGATAAATCAGCAGGGAGATGTAAACAGACGTAGACACTGTGGCTGGAGGAAGTGTCCCGTGTGAATGTCGCTTAGACGGCAATAAATCATAAAACGTTACCCCGTCAACTGGTTGTCTCGGCTGCTTTCGTTCGATTTTTTGCAATACCTACCAGCAGCATTCAGTGTCTGACAATGGCAATGACGAATACCTTAACTTCGCGAGACAAGATACATTTTTGGCCTCGTCGGACAGCAAGCATGCGATGGAAAATGAATTTCACCAGATATCGATTTTCCCTTCATCTGGCGAATTGAGCCAGGCAAAACCTTAATGGAGAAAATTCTAATGGATGGAATGGAACAATCTAGTGAAATGAGGTGAAGTTTGCCTAAAATAACGATGAAAATTACCATGTTGTCTGGTCAATTCCGGCTCTTCTACCTTTGAAGAAAATTATGCACTCTATTACCGTTCATTCGCCGCTCATCGTAATTGCGTGATTAATCACCATTAAACCTTCAATAAGTTGCACAATTTAATAAGTTACCAAAAAAACCGCCATTGTTCCGTACACACTAACCAAGCTTGAGCAGCCTGACGTTCGAGCCGTAAAAGGGAAATTATCTTTAAATATTATTGCCTGCCACATTGCCATTCAGTGCCAACAGATTCCACTTCTATAGACACGGGTCCATGCAGAATGTGTACCATGCGACGAAAACGCGAAATCAATTCCATTTATGGAACACATTGCATCCCCAGGATGATCAACATCCAGGGGAATCCAAAACACTTGAGTACAGCTCCTTATCATGACGACATCCCGGCTTGTTATTCACCGAAGGTATCGAGTTCAACTTCAAGTCAACGAAATGCCACACGCTGCTATTCAGAAACAATAAAAGCAGTGAAATTTTAATATTCAATTTATTCATTGCTTTTATTGTACATGTTGGTTGGTCGGCTGCGGAGAGGGAACACCCGTTTTACGCGAACGTCAGCATCAACATTACACCCGAGATCCTGCTGCGAAACTCCGAATCGCCCATTCTTCGCAATGCGATTACCTGACAAGAGCATTTTTCGCGTTGGTCCTGCTCCGTCCGCACTTGAGCAATTGAGAATGGAACACGAGGCAAGGGGATTCCCTCCTACTTGCTATTATTTGTATATGGTCTAGATTAAAGAAGACAAATACTCTTCACACCACATCGCGGTCCCAAACAGGCTGGGTCGGGTTGCAAATCTTTCCGGCGGACTTCTTCCACATTGGCGTGCGGTGGTGGGCACGCGGATGTTTAACATTATTTTCCCCACGCGGGTTTTGCATTCAGGCTGATTCAGACCTGGGTACATGTAAACGCTCCCGACACAATGTCTCGGA
This sequence comes from Aedes japonicus, assembly GCA_034211315.2. NCBI lineage: Eukaryota > Metazoa > Arthropoda > Insecta > Diptera > Culicidae > Aedes > Aedes japonicus. The sequence continues at coordinate 49,279 of JASCZW010006571.1, forward strand.
TGGATAGCCTGTTTGCTGCCACTGTTTGGGTCGAAGTGAAAAGAGATTGAGGTTACTACACAAGTTCCGGCAGCAGAAGCGATCCAGCGATGCCCAGTGACTGAATGCAACAAACTCCCCATGGCGAGTGACTACACCGTCGGACGGTGCAAATACGGGCATAACAGTAGCAATATATCGACGGAGAAAGAGGTACACATGTTTGTCAACACGTTTAACTTCTGCCGGGCAGAAACAGTAGCATAATCGTACCGTAAGTGGCCGACCAGGGAGGTATTCTGGGACAGAGCTTTCAGTTATGTATACAATATGAATTCTGTAAAGTGTGAGCTGTTTAGTGGAATACCTGTGACTAGAAAATGAGAAGAAAGATTAGTATTTTCCATTTAATTCCAACTACCATAATTGAATCCTAGAGGGTTTGAGCTGTTTAGTGGAATGCCTCATGAATGAAGTCTGCACATTGTAGACGAAATACGGAATTAAATGGAGAATACTAATTTTTCTTCTAATTTCTAGTTACCATAATTGATTATCTTGACAGATACGCGTATCGTATTTCGTCTACAATGTGCAGACTAGTATTAGTACAGGACACTGAGGAAGTCTGCACATTGTTGACGAAATACGCATATCTTTCAAAATAGCCAATAAAGGTAGTTGGAATTAAATGGAAAATACTAATCTTTCTTCTCATTTTCATGAAACAATGTTTTTTGGAGCTTTGCTACTGTTAAAAAAAAAATCAAATCTGAAATGTCTAATTAAGTAAGTAAGTGAGGCGTGCATTAAACTTTATATTTATTCCAACATTATTTTACATTCATATATTATCCTAGGTGCTCCTGCTAAGTAATTTACATTTCAACCTTATATGCTATCATTAATATCTAATTTTGTTAATATTATTTTTACTTTGCCCATTCAGAATTTTTAACAGGGTTTATTTTGCCTTCGTGTAAGAATTACAGTTGATTTTTTAAAACTAGTTCTTATCTATAGAGAGAATTGATCATTGCAATTGAAGATTGCAATGATTTTTGTCTGAAATTATTAATTATTTTGTTGGATATTTCTTCTAGAGTCTCAACGTTTGAAATTCTATGTAATTCAATAGTACTGAACCAGGGTGGCAGCTTCAAAATCATTTTCAGAACTTTGCTCTGAATCCTTTGAGGTGCTTTTTTTCTAGTTGCATAACAACAATACCATATGGCGGTCATTGCATAAAGCATGACCGGTCTAAAAATTTGTTTGAATATTAGAAGTTTGTTCTTTAAACAAACTTAGGATTTTCTGTTTATAAGAAGATATATACATCTTATAGGCAAAGGGTATATGTATCATAAGATTGGACAAATTTTCATTAACAAATTGCTCCCTAAAATTGCTCGTTAAATTCAACAAAATATAACCATAAAGTATATGAAATGTTCCATAGACATGTGAAAACAGCTCTATAGAATAATGAAAATTGAACATTGGAAACCCGGATATGTTAATTAATGATAGATGCAATGCTAAATATATCATGTATAATCTGACAATGGTTTACTTGAAAAGTAACCTTAAGCATCAATTAGTGTACCATACGGATGATGAAAAGTACCTTGATCTTGTATGGTACATTAATTGAAGCTTAAGGTTACTTTTCAACTAGATCACTGTCAGATTGTACATGATATATTTAGCATTGTATCTAACATTAATGAACATATCCGGGTTTTCAATGCTCAATTTTAATTATTCTATGGAGCTATTGTCAAATGTCTATGGAACATTTCATATATTTTATGGTTATATTTTGTTGAATTTAACGAGCAATACATTTCATTTTAGGGAGCGTTTTTCAATTTATTATTGAAAATTTATCCAATATTATTATGCATTTATGGGGCTGCCCATCTTATATATTTATTACATTTGGATTGAATGCCCTCAATGTGATCTTTAAAAGTTAATTTTTGATCAAATATCAGTCCATCAAGATTTTTTACTTGACTTGACCAAGAAATTGGAACTTGGTTTCGAAAATGTAGCTCTAGGCTTGTGTGGGAATATTATAAGTTGAGTTTTGGAAGCATCCAAAGGATCAATCATCCATTTTTGAAAATAATCTTTAAAAATATCCATGCTTTTTTGTAGCCTCCTGGATATAACACGAAGACTTTTTCCTTTAGCGGAAATGCCTGTGTCATCAGCAAAGCAAGATTTTTGACATCCCTGAGGTAAATAGGGAGATCTGAAGTGAAAATGTTATATAGTATTGGCCCAAGAATGCTGCCTTGAGGAACACTAGCTCTAATGGGCAATTGAACAGATATAGAATTCTGATAATTTACTTGCAAAGTTCTATCAGTTAAGTAGTTTTGAACTAATTTCATGATATAAAGCGGAAAATTGAACTTTTTCAGTTTCACAATCAAACCTTCATGCCAAACGCTGTCGAATGCTTTTTCTATGTCTACACCCAAAAATTGAAATTGTAGCAAAAAATGCAAAATTGCAATTTTGCAGTTTTTGCAATCATATCTTGAGAAATCCGCATGATTCTGAAAAGGCAAATTTGCCCATCATGTTCCACAAAGCTTTTTATGGTATAAACAAAGCCATGCAAGTGTGTGCAAGTGGTTATCGCTGTGTGCCTAGTGCCTCGACAATCGCAGCAACCGTTGGGTTTTTGTTCAACCGTCAGCAACTTCTCAATATGGGTGAGACAATGGCACAGAACGCCGGTACGCCGTATGCCTCTGTTGCTATTCCGCTGTCAAGTGTTCTATTTTTATCTGCACTCGTCATCACACTCCTATCGCCCTCTCATCAAGTCACCATGCGGTTTATGAAATAAACGAAGCCATGTGAGGTGTGCGACCGAAATTTGCTTCATTGTTGTAACGTTGAGTGCCTCAAAACCGAAGAAACTGTAGGACTTTTATTCCATTCACCTCAACTTGTTGTGGTGACTGGATGGTTACAATGAGGAGCCGTCATGCTGACGGTCGCGGTTCGACTCTCGGTAGCGGATGGAAATCTTTTTTTTATGTGCGCCATTGAATATACTACTACTAATCAACTGTACAACATCACGCACACATTGAATTTTTCTAATCGAATTGATGTGCTGCTTTTTTGCCCACGACCAATGTTGCTTTCTTTCTCCAAGTTGCGATCCATTACGAGAAATGAAACCAAATCATGCGAAATTGCATTACAATCTTGCTTTTTTATTTTGGGTGTAGAAGAGCAACTCCAGTGCAGCAGCCTTCAGCTTTGTTTGAACGAATTAAATTTGCAACTCTCAAAAATTGATGCGTAGTTGAATGCCCATGGCGAAATCCGAACTGTTCATCAGCAAAAATTGAGTTTGAATTGATGTGAAGCATCATTCTATTCATAATTGTTTTTGCAAAAAGCTTACTTATTGAACAAAGCAAACTGATCGGTCGGTAGCTAGAAGCTCCAGCCGGATTTTTGTCTGGCTTCAAAATTGGTACGACTTTTGCATTTTTCCATTTATCTGGAAAGTATGCCAAATGAGAACATCTGTTAAATAGTTTTTCCAAGAAAGACAAAGTACTCTCAGGAAGTTTTTTGATGAGGATATAAAAAATTCTTGAGAGAAAATACTTATCCAGATACTTCCTGAAAACCGAATCCTCAATAGAACTTGTAAGTCCCAAACTGAAATTTTGGGAGCTCTCAAACTGCTTAACAAGTTTTTGAGCTTTTTCCGCATTTGTAAGCAAAATTTTATCACCTTCCTTAAGCGCTGGTAAAGGCTTTTGAGGTTTTTTCAAGATTTTAGAGAGTTTCCAGAAAGGTTTGGAGCTCGGATCTAATTTTGACACATTATTTTCAAAATGTTTGCTCCTCAGGGCAGTGAAGCGTTTTTTAATTTGTTTTTGTAAATCTCGCCATATGACTTTCATAGCGGGATCACGTGTTCTTTGATATTGACGCCTACGTACATTTTTCAGACGAATCAAGAGCTGAAGATCGTCATCAATTATAACTGAATCGAATTTAAACTCGCATTTAGGCACTGAAGCAGCAGAGATTCAAGAGCATTATTAATTTCATTGCTTGTTTGCAATGGAACATTAGGATCAAAGTTGTTTTTCATAAATGTTCGATATTGATCCCAATCAGCTCTATGGTAGTTGAAAGTAGAACTGATGGAATAATAAATGATTTCTTGAGATTTTTCAAAAGTAACTGGAAGGTGAACATAACCAAAGTCAGCATGGGTAATCAATTGACCACAAAGTTGACATGAATCAGTTAGGACCAAATCAATAGTTGAGGGCAAGTTGGACTGTTTGGGTATTGTATTGTGTAATAGCCTGCAGAACAATGATCAAATAGTACATTACCGTTGATTTGGGGTAATCACTGTGGGACGACTCCATACAATAGCTAGCCAGGTATAAAAATGTCTCCAAATAAATAAAAACACGCGTTTGTTAACTAACTTGCGGTCGCTGAATCCTAAAACGATGTTCTTTTTTTCCTTAGGACACGTTGAAATATTACGTTACACAAAAATTTGGCTTTATCAAAGCGCCTTGATAATTCCATCTATTTTTTTTCCATTAAATATGGTGCGTAAGGTGATGTCAGATTTTTGTTTTCGCTTGGTTCTCCAACATGGTTATACCATCTACCAGAGTTGCGTGCACAGTTCTCCCCTAGAAAGTAACGATCACGATATATACACTTTTAATAAGTGACAGGGTCAAGGATATGGCGACTGCCCAAGCCATGATGGTAGAATCGGCACCAGAGATTTCAACGCTCAGGTTAGCCAGGAGGATGAATGGATGCAATGAAGACCGAACTAGAGATCGACCGGTTTCATCCTGGAAGGGAACTTCTCGGAGATTATCGACGTCACACTGAAAATTTATTTTCGTAAACTAGCTTTCGCGCGTTTCGTGAACATGGATTTTGTACATAGAACAAATGTCACGTATATTGTATGAAACATTCATAATGCTTTTTATCTGGTGAAATGCTATCATTACACCTTTTTGTAAAATGCACGAAATGAACTTCGTGATGACCAGCCAATCGCTGTTTCTCTTTTATACCGTACCCATGCATGATGGTGTTTCTGCTGGTATGGGTGGCAATAATTTATCTAACCCAAAATTAAAATTGAAGCGCTGTCGAGAGCTATAACTTCATGCTCATTAATCAAACATGTCCTCACGAGTCAGCGTGGCCTAGGGAGATCAACCACGGATTTAGAATCAGCACTTTCCAAATATTCAGATTCGAACCCCCATGTCAGAAACAATAAATAAAACGCTGGACAACTCCACGTGGTAGCGCTTTTTTTGTCAATTACATTTTGAGTCGATAAAGTAGACCTGTCAGTCCTTCATGCCACCACCAGAGAGACGTTTCTTTTTAATTTGTGACCAAATATTCGTAGCTCTTTGTACTGTTTTCGTACAATGCACGAATGTTCTTTCTGTGTCAACGAATGGTTCGTGCTTTTGAGAGTTGCGCGTTTGCCATTAATTCCGAATGTATCTTCTTAAAAAGAATATAAAGCAACGAATGGATTTGTGAGTATTACTCTCGATTTCGTAATATAAACTAAAATTAACTTTCAGTGCAGGACTTCTTGCGGCGCAAACATGGATAAGATCACTATCATGTAATGGTCAATGTGCATCAAAGCTTTTCGTTAAAAACAATTTTCGGTATGGTGATCTTAGCCACTCTTGAGTTGGAGTAGTGTTAAAGATGCAATCAACAACGCAGCAGAAAGTGGGTTTGTGAAAAGAAATAGATGGAACGATTGGAAGTATTGTGTGGGATTGTGTGGGTTTTAGACGAGAAGAATGCAGCGTAGACGATGATGCTGCAGCAATTAACCTGTAAAAATGTAAAGCTATTCAAACATAAACGAAGGCAGAAAACTCACAATTTCCGGGAAATAGAGCGCCGCCTGGAGGTGTTGGAGTGTAAGGAAATGAAGCATCCGAAAATTTCACGGGAAACGGAACGATTCTCGCAAAACCTTCGTGCCGCAAATTGAAATGAAATCCTTATTCCGGGATGGAAGTATCTTGACATATAAACGTAAGGTTGAAATATGTGGAAGCAGCATGGCATGAACTGCTGAATTCCGCAGGGGATGAATACCTGGATAGGAGGAGGAATGATCTCATCAGTACGGTGGACAAAGGACACGAGAACTCACACGATAAGTTCATGATATTAGCACACAGCCTCAGAATAACAAGGCTGCAAAAAGGTATGGTATTGGAGCGGAACTTATAAAAATGGGCCCCAATATGTTGGCATCTGGTCTGCATAGACTAATCGGCTATCGACGGAGTGAAAAGACGGAGTTTTATACCCGATCTTTGCAGAGGGTGAGAAGATAGAACGTGAGATCTACCGAGCGACCATTATTCAGAACGCAGCTCATAAAGTGCCTTCCCAGATTATCTTCTGCCGTCATACATGTAAGCAAGTACACTTGTAATATATTAACTAGCCGAATTTGTGATCGGGTGATCAACAATAGATTAATTCTTAACGTAACGGCAAATATTCCTATATACCGTGAATGTCAAGTCCCTACACATCACTGATTCATCAATTTCAAGGTCGTATATGATACTATTGAATATGAATAGTTGCGGAAGATTATGGAAGAGAACGGTTTTCCAGGGAAACTGCCAAGACTGATCAAGGTTTCGATGGATGGCGTACAGTGCTGTGCGGGAATATCAGATACGTACGGGACTTGTTTGAAGTACGTAATGGACTTCGTCAAGATGATGGTCGTTCCTGCCTCCAATATTAAACAGCGCTAGAAGGTGCAACTTTAAACCGTTTATATGTTTTGTTGAAGACGTGGGCATTGTCGGAAGAACGTTCCAGGTGGTTGTTGATCAGTACACCAAGTTGAAACATGAACCAGAAAAGGTTGTTTGAATGGTGATTATGTCGAATATTTAGCATCAGTAGGGAGGAGCAACCGAGCATGATAGAGTTCGCAGGCCTAACTGTGACAATCGATGGAGAGTAGAGCGAGTGGATGATGAATTTATGTACCTCGGATCATTTGTGACGTTGGATAAGAACTACAGTTGACAAATTCGTAGAAGATCTATTTCCCGAAGTCGTGCTCACTACAGACTCCATTAGACTCAGAGGTTCGGTAAACTTCACCCCCGTACTAAGTGTATCATGTACAAAACGCTAAAAAAGGTGGAAAATCTCTTAGGGGGAACAGCACTTGGAGTTTTTTTTAACGAACTTGGCGGTCTAAAACGGCACCGAAAAAGAATGAACCACGAACTGACACAAGTATTTGGTAAACATCGTTTCTTAAAAGCCGATAAAGCTGGATGGATACAATGAGTGGAACATGTTGTTGGAATGCCGGGAAAATAGTAATTGCATCGAATACGACCAGACCTAGAAGCAGGGGTGTGCAGCGTTCAAGATGGTTAGACCAAGCAGAGCAAGGTCTTGAAATCAATCAAATTAGGATCTTGAGACAAGCAGCCCTCAACCTAGTTTCGTGGCAAAACATTGTAACTCAGGGGCGGTACTAATGTGAAGTTGGGTCACCACAAGTAAGTAAGTATTGGATGTGTTAAGGTCTACATCCACATTAATCCGGGTTTATACTGAGATTACTTATTTGACAAAGTTTGGAAAATGCCAAGCAGATTTCAGGGATAGTTTCTATTCTGTTATGGCCTAAAATGCTACAGTTGAGCATTTCAGGATCTAGACAGATCGAAATTTCCTAAAATACCTTGTTTGGCAAGCAATTTGCACGTGTGACAGAAGGTGTAAATCATTCGTTTCTACACACTTAGGAAATATAACCGAACTCGGTTGAATTTCAACCGAGTTTTTATCTGCTGAGCCCTCGGTAGTCTGTTCGGTTCAACTTGAAGCAACTGAGTTCTCTTTAAATTTAAACTTTCTAGCGATCTGTCAAATTTACCGAAAAACTCGGTTGACAAAAATAAATCAAATCATCAATAACTGAACATCGGTTTACTCAAATATTACCGAAAGCTGTCAAACAAACCGAATTTTTTTTTTGCAGTTATGGAATTCGATTTTTTATGGCAGAGCTTGAATTTTGGTTGCAATAGCTTCGAATTTCATAGTAATAAAATCCGTTTTGTCAGCTACATTGTTTATTGATACAATTACTAAACGTGCATTATCCTGTTGAAGTCTTTCGGTAATTTTTCCTTCATTTTCACTTGACAAAACAACGCAGTACAGAGAATTTTCGCAAAAACAAATTCGACGCGCACTCGCGAGATAAAATGGCGGACGATTTTTCAGGTCTTATCGAGTCAGCTAAAATAACCGAGTTATTCGGTAGACATAGCCGTCGCGGAATTGTCTGGAAAAGAAGTGTTTGACGTTTAAGAATATTCAGCGAATGCTCTGTTAAGTTTACCGAGTTTTCTCGGTTTTCGTGTACCGAACTCTTGAATATCCCTGCTTTACGGTACTGTTCGGTTCATCTCTAATTTTTATCTGTCAAATATATCATACAGTAACCGAAACTTGGGTTTGATTCTAAAAATACACCTGAAAACAGTATAAATACATTATTTACTCGGTTGCTTGTTGGTAACCGATGTGGTTAGGTAGAAAATTGAACCAAGTTCGGTGTTATTTTTTAAGTGTGCAAGCCGGCTCCGGTGGCGTACAATATTTTTAAAAAACCGCCAATTCGCATACTAGTCCGTCTTATCGAGAGATATTGGGCTCTGACGAAGCGGAAGTTTTCAGGAAAGAAACAAAGAATCAAAGATATCAGAAACTTACAACAAAAATTTGGACAAAGATGGACTATCTAAAGAGTCTGTACAAACAGATGAAGTTAAGCGCGAAGTTCGAACATTTTATGCAAATACCAAATAATTAGGTTTTGACTTTGTGCATTGTTAAATCATATCCCATAAATCTGAAACATACTACTACAATGGAAATATAATGTGAAATTTGTGTTTCACTTAGGTTTCGAGGGGTCGGGATTTTTGTTGATACAGACCTAAGTTCTCTTAACATGAGATTTAGTCTTCGCCATCACCATCACATTGTGCAATATTAAATGCTAATGTTAAATTGATGAAAGGTGTATACCGATGATGATGATAAGTGTTCTCTTCTTAACACGCATTGGTACAATATTGCTTTTTATTATTTGTCAACCAATCGTGCATAGTTTTTGGCTCTTAGAGTGAATTCAGATCAGTAGTTCAATTTAATATTACTATTAAGTAGAGCAGCATACTAGACAAGCGCTGTCTACCGTTTTCTGCAGATTATTCAATTTAAGAAAAGAAACATTTTCGATTAAAACCCTCTCTAAACAACCTAAATACATCCCTTTCCCACACCTTCTCATATGATCACAAAACGGTTTCGTAAGTCCCCCTTTCTCTGCTGATTCGAAACCAATACTTCGTCTTCGACGGCATTCACTCGTATCTCTACAGATGAACCAGTCCTCGCATAGTCACCATTCGTAGACTTCCGTGCAGCGGCGCTCCCTTCCAAGGCATTCCACCAATGTAATATTTATATATTGTCAAATGAATGAATCCATTCAATGCAAATTATATTGTTATAGAAAACGCTTTCCCTCCGTTCCGCTTGCAGTATCCTGCCCGTTTGCTTCCGTCTCAGCTCACCATCGATTCAGCTGCACTCTCTTCGACGAATCGTTTGGGGTTATCGTTTTCTGCAATCCTCTGCGGCTTAGTAAAGTAGGGAGGGATGGTATGAAACGCACTCCCGGAGGAAATTGCTATTTCGAGAAAATAACGAACCGTTCCGTAAGTCCAATAATTATTCCTGGATATTTCCCAGAGTCAGTTAAAAAAAAAATCATATTCTTATGCAAACCAGAAAGGCGGAAACAAGAAAGACACCTTCAATTTTTATTAACTTGATTTCTTATAACTTCAGACCCTAGGAAATGCCATAAGGTATAGCTTAATTTATATGCTCATGATCCAAATTCGGATCCAAATAATGTTTCCAGATTTAGTCTTACAGTTCTTGTTTTTCGTAGATTCATTATCTTTGAGACTGCAGAGCGAGCAACTCCATAGAAGAATTTAAACAATCTCTTTGAATTTCGTAATATTTGGTTGAATCGTTTCTTAGCAAAAATCATCAGACCAGCATTTTTTTTATATCGTCATAAAGCCAGTTCCTTCCAATAGATAAATGGACTCGTCGAAAAATATAATGATTTAAAAAACTAAACTTTCAACTTCATAACAATTGACACATGACTTTGCTTGTCAGATTTTTGTGGTTTGCCTTTCAAATGAAAGATTAGTAAACCCATTTCAATATTGTATGTTGTGTCAAAAAAAACGAACTAAAACTAAAAAACAGTGGATCAACTTTTCCTGAAAATTGGTACTATTTCCATGAGGAAAAAGAGACAGTAATATAAACTTAAAAGAGGGTGTTTTGAGCGTATGGACCGTTTTACTCCAGCGGTGCATTTTTTTCGATCCTTTCCTACTGGTGAACACGTCGCGTCGCTTGCTGTGCCATGGTTTGCTGTTGCAATTTGAAGGCTACCAAATTTTCGGATTCCTTACTGCCAAGCGGCAGGCGGCAGGCAACCTTTTTTTCTCGGTGTTTTATCGACACTATTTTTCCGCGTCATAAAACAAGGCGAGCAGAAAAATGGAATCGATTTTCTTTTTCTTCGATGAATATGTGTGGTGCGGCTACCGGTTTATCAGTTTTTGAACCAACGACAACGGCGAAACATAACAAAACAAAAAAAAAGGGAGAAAGAGAATTTTGTTGTGTTATTTTCTTGTGAGCTACGTTCTGTGTCTCCAAAAATGTTATATCGAGGACAGAATTTCGGAAGGGTTCGTATAGTGTGTCAATAACTTAATAAAGCGACAAATAAAGCTATAAAATTTGAAACCATCACTACGAAATGAGCCGTTCTCGGGATTGGAATTTTATCATGGAATTTGTTTTTGCTTTGTGATGAACTTTGCAAATAAGATGAGTGAGTGATAGGGACCTTATTCTGTTTAGTTGAAGATGAAGGAACAACTGTAAACAAAGTACATGTTAGATGCGGCTGGGTTCTATACACGGTCTAATTTTTATTGTTTAGGAAGGTCTCTTTTAACATATGTGGTATGAATAATGGTAACAAATACCTATATTTGAATGATAAGGCTAATTTTTACTCTTATTAAGATTACTTTTTTATCAATGATAAAATCAATTCTATCAATTATCAACCAATGATTGATTTAGAAAATGAAACAGAACTATAGATTGAGTTCAAATTTTCAAGTAAAATAATCAAAGAATAATTGCAGATTGAAATTGATCTACAGAAAGATTCTTTTATGTTTTCTTAGACAACCATATTAACTATATACTTTTATACTTTTTTAAACGCAGTTCCATTGAAGTTTTAAAATAAGTGTGTAGAATCACTTCTTTTCTTCACAATAAATTTTTATAAGATCAGTTCAGTATTATATTCTTAGTTTTACAAAACTTATTAAATAAATAATAATAATACAATACAGGTATACCTCGATAGTACGTACATCAATTTCATCACTTCAAATCGAAATTGCACAAAAACTACTGATAACACTAGAAAAGTTGTTCTTTCTTTTGGTCTTATTAGATTTAAGATGCAACCAGCAGTTTTTATGCAATTGCAATTTGAAGTGAGAAAGTTGATGTACGTACTATCGAGGTATACCTGTAAAACTGCAATTAAAAAAACAAATACACAAGCGCAAACATCCCAACATTCATCGGTACGGATTTTTAGAAGTCAATTCATGAAGCTTTTTCCGTAAGAATCCGTAAAGAAGAATTTCTCGAGCAACAGACGTATATGATTTTGTAAACAAAGAGGGGAAGTAAGATTCAAACGTAAATTTCTCAAAACTTTTAGCACTCTCACGAAAAGTAACATCACCATCATATTAGGGAAATATTATTATAGGTCCTCCCTTAGCTCAGTCGGCAAAGGGCGCAGCTACAAAGCAACACCATGCTGCACTATGGTCCGAATGGACAAATTTCACGACAAAAATCGATAACTCGAAAACCATTAACTTTAGACACATGGTGTCTTCCGGAGATTTGATTTTGAAAATATGATCTATCTTTTGGTTTAGGTTGTGACTAGGGTGGTCCTTTTATGTTCATAATAAAAATTTCAACTTTTTATTCTTATGGTTTAGAGAGGATTTTTTGCTTCAACAGAATTGTAGATATTTTAATTTAATGAAACTTTGGTGAAAAAATTTTAATTCTATCTCATCTACGTATCATTTAATAACAGTTTTTCTATCTTTCCTTAGGGTGGGACTTGAAAAAACAGTTTTTTTGCTGTAACCTTTTTATTTCAATTCGAATTTGAAAACTCTGCATAGATGACTTTTAGGGTATAAAATGACGCACATTTTGAAGATATAAGATAGTTGCTAATTATTGTATTAGAAAAGTTGTAGAGGTTAAAGTGTAAAAAAATATACGTTTTTGCAAGATATCTTATTCCTTTATTTGCAAATATTTGCAATCACATAGTACGTGAACTGAAATTACAAACTTCCATCTACAAGATCTATGCAAAATTGTTTGTCCCCTTTTGTCCCCTTTAGGGAAAAAAATCATTTTAAATTTGGTAGTTTTGCATTTTTTCTGCATAATTTTCGATCAGTAGTACAAAAAATTATCACCAAAGACCGTAACAACTCGAGTTTTTTTTATGAAAATGTTTATATTTTTATATTAATCCATCTCCTTTAATTTATTAACATTCATATCACAGACAAACATACAAAACACATCGAACATTTTTCACTACAACTCATGGTTACTAACACACCTGCGCCATCTGTTGAGCACATTGTGATGGATGATAAAGCTGAACAGATGGCAGTAGTGTGTTAACGTCAAACGAATATTAAAATATGTTAACACAGACAAACATACATAACATTTGCAGTTTCTTTATCGATTACACATTAAACGGTCAATTCAAATGTTTCTTAGTTGGTAATATCACCACAGGTAGTACGTATAGCCGATTTTCGGTTGACGTTAACACACTACTGCCATCTGTTCAGCTTAGTCATCCATCACAGTGTCCTTAACAGATGGCGCAGGTGTGTTAGTGACCATGATTTGTAGTGAAAAATGTTCGATGTGTTTTGTTTGTTTGCCTGTGATATGAATGTTAATAAATTAACGGAGATGGATTAATATAGAAATATAAACATTTTCATAAAAAAAAACTCGAGTTGTTACGATCTTTGGTGATAATTTTTTGTACTACTGATCGAAAATTATGCAGAAAAAATGCAAAACTACCAAATTTAAAATGATTTTTTTCCCTAAAGGGGACAAAAGGGGACAAACAATTTTGCATAGATCTTGTAGATGGAAGTTTGTAATTTCAGTTCACGTACTATGTGTTTGCAAATATTTGCATATAAAGGAATTAGATATCTTGCAAAAACGTACATTTTTTTACACTTCAACCTCTACAACTTTTCTAATACAATAATTAGCAACTATCTTGTATCTTCAAAATGTGCGTCATTTTATACCATAAAAGTCATCTATGCAGAGTTTTCAAATTCAAATTGAAATAAAAAGGTTACAGCAAAAAAACTGTTTTTTCAAGTCCCACCCTAAGGAAAAATAGAAAAACTGTTATAAAATGATACGTAGATGAGATAGAATTAAAATTTTTTCACCAAAGTTTCATTAAATTAAAATATCTACAATTCTGTTGAAGCAAAAAATCCTCTAAACCATAAGAATAAAAAGTTGAAATTTTTATTATGAACATAAAAGGACCACCCTAGTCTCAACCTAAACCAAAAGATAGATCTTATTTTAAAAATCAAATCTCCGGAAGGCACCATCTGTCTAAAGTTAATGGTTTTCGAGTTATCGATTTTTGTCGTGAAATTTGTCCATTCGGACCATAGTGTGCTGGAGAGAGCTGCGTTCGATTCTCGGTCTGGTCGAGGAATGTTTCGATAAGGAAAATTTCTCGACTCCCTGTGTATAGAGTATGGTTGTACAATCAATCGTACTAATGCAAAAATGGTACATGTCATCGAATGCTCTCAATTAATAACTATGGTAGTGAATTTAGAACACTAAGTCGAGAGCAAGAAATAAGCAAATTGTGGAAACAATAAGCTTGAAATGCTAAAAAAGATAAGCAGGGGGCCCTAGTTTGCATGAAAGTGCTAAGGGTTTCACGAATTTAATGTTTGAATCCTAACGGGTGTCCACTAAATAATGAGAACGAAAAGAATGGGTCAGGAAAAAAATACCAGTGAAGTTTTGTTCAAACTGATTTATTTTATTAAAAGGGTCAACTTAAATCTTCAAACTAAGTTTAGTGAATATTGTCATATGGTCCGTGGTCCGCCGTGCGGCGCAGCTTAGTCGTTATGCTGGAACATGACCGTTGGACGGCAGCCACATCGATTTTTCGGATGCAGCTTTTGATCCTGTTGGTAAGTTGCTTGGTGTTCTTGGCCTTCCAATTATCTTTGTATACCATGGAGCTCAAAAGACCGAAGAAATCCTCGATAGGACGGCACTGTGGCAAATTTGTCGGATTCCGGTCTTTTGGGACATATGGTATATTTTGGCTCTCCAAAAACGTTAGCGTTTTTTTGCGTAGTGCGATGATGCCTTGTCCGGCCAAAACACGTATTTGCCATCCGAGTGATGTTGTTTAAGAAATGGGATGAGTATTTTCTGCAAACACTCTCTTTGGTACACCTCCTGGTTGATGGCCAAACCGCTTGGTTTGAACCACGGCTTCTAAATACCCTTATCGGATATTACGATGTATAACATAACCTTCGATTCAAATTTGTGCTTGAACTTATACATTACTTTTGGAGGAGTAGTAGATTTGTCCTTAGTGTAGAATCGGTCGTTTCCCGGTATCTGAGACTTCGAAAGAGGAAAGTAGCTTTCGTCGTCCAGAACGAAAGATTTTCCGCCGTAATTCCGAGTCATCCAGCGGCATTGGGATTTCACGGTTTGAATCTGCTCATCTGTGTACTCTGGGGATCTGGTTTTCTTTCTACACACTATTCCTTCTTTCTTTAGCGTCTTGCAGATGAGTGACTTCGAACAATGGAACTTTCGGGCTGCTTCCCGTTGACTTACCGAATCCTTGTTGTTGAACATGCTGCGCAGCGAGCGGAGCGTTTTCTCATTCATTATTTTCGCTGGACGGTCGCAACCTTTCTTCCGGGTTACTCTCATGCATGCCAGGATATGGTATACGGTGGATACCGAAACTTTTTCACGACAAAAATGGTCCACCGTGTATTTTTTTCCACGATCTTCGTTCGCTTGAAAGAATTGTACAACGCGCGCGCGCAGTTCTTCCTGTTTCGACGGCATGCTGAACACGACTGAACATGTTAGAGTGAAATAAGAGTGTATGAAAATTTTCTGGAGAGTGCAACGATTCATTCATCTAAAGTGACATTTCTATGCGGCCGTTTTTGTTCTGATGGAAAAGTATTGAAATCATTCTCATTTTTTAGTGGACACCCGTTACTTCCTTTTTTGTTTACAAACTCAGATACGTCTGTTTGAAAAAGTACTCGATAAATCACTTTTATCTCGGAGATATAAAAACGATAGACATAAGAATAAGGGCAACTAATCAAAACAGCGATAATTGATAGCAATTTATAGAAAAATAAAATCATTGAAATTATGTCTGTACATTTTTCATGTAACACGCGAGCGCGTTCCTTATGATACATGTCGTCAAACGTTGCGGACATGCAGTACTTCTTTGGCGAGTTGGTCAAAAAATCTGGTCATCTGTACAGTGTACCGGACCTTTTTACCTGTCTTTAGCTTCCGATTCATAATTGTCCAGTATTTTTCTATTGGACGGATTTAAGTGGATTTTGTTTCAAGTCGATAAAATTCACCACATTGTCACGATACTACTGAACCACCTGACGAACTGACATGAATGACAATAGAAAATATCTTAATGTTTCTGTTCAAATCATATTGCTGACATCTATCTTCGTGTTCACTGGAAACGTTTATTGAAGCCACAAACACGCTTGGGAACTTGATAAGAAGGTTCATGTCTGAGCAATTCTGGACACATTTATATGACCTAGATAAAATAATTCTATAGGTTTTGACAGATGGGATTGCTGCACATTAGAATCAGTCGTTATGGATTCTTGATCAATAGTGAAAATTGAGTTGCATGTCGGTTTGCCGGTGACTGAACCACTTCTCAACTTGTCAAATCGTACTGCCTTACAGGTCTTTCATGTGTTTTCATGAAAGGCAGCTCGTGGATCATGACGCATTGCTCGACCACAGCTGTATATTGCCTGCCAAACCAAATATTTTTTATGGGCAGTTGGCATTTTGCTTCGTCCTCCTCTATGCCGTTCCGTTGCATGGCAGTATAATAGACATTCCGGGAAGCTGTTTAAAGTCTTCCAGCACATAAGTTTCATCGTTCATTATCACGCAGGAAAACTTGGTCAAATATTCGCGATACAACTTGCAATCCCTGGTTTTAGCCGTCACATTCGCCGTCACTGGTTTTAGCCGTCACTTAAATTACATTTTGCAAGATCCGGATTTTCATTGCAATCGCACACAATTGCTTTTCGCATTTCTTTCGACGCCATCTTCGATCTAAAAGCTTGTAGTGTCATCAAAAATTGATTTTACACAATGAACAGACATACATTCATCAGTCCGCAAAATATTTCACGCGTTGATGAAGTATTTCCAGAGATATCAAGCAAAACAATGCATTCGGTCCTAAGTAACATTGAGAGACTCTCTTTGTCGACTCTCTCTGCTTTCTCTGCTCTCTGTTCTCTGTTCACACAGCTATGTAAAAACATGTTTAACTATTTTCAACATACAGTACGATAGTATAAAGTGTGATAAGGGACCGAATACGTTGAAAACATTAGCAAATCGTTTGATAGACAAGCTATTAACCAAAGAGAAAGTCGACGAAGAGATTCGCTCAATGTTACTTAGGACCTAATGCATTGTTCAGCTTGATATACGTATTTAGGGGTGTTTGCAAATTCTCCATCTGACAGCCCAGGGTTTGCTTTGATGCCCAACACTTTCGTTTAGCCGCTTGGCCTATACTGTTTCTCTAGCGGAAACAGCTGTCCCTTCACACATGTTCGTACTTTTGATGATATTCAACTTTTTGGCGATTGTCAAACAATTGTTGACAAGGTCTCTCAAATAGTTCAGTCAATTTATGTGGTGGTATCTGTACTGATTTTTGGGAAAGTTTTCCAATTTTCCAGGAGATTCGCAGAAGTTCATAGAAATCCAATCAGCCATCAGATTTGTTCATTAAACTTTTGGCATTTCTCTGTTCCATAGAAGTTGAAATGATATTTAAAAACTGTCAATACTTACTAAAAAAAAAAGATTCTCCAAAAAAATAATTAAACTTAAAATTTCGAAAAAGAGCAAAGTACTTACCAAACTTTATAAGATTACAATCACTTCGTAAAATATATATATTTTTTTTAAAGTTTGCAAGAATAGAACGTTGTTAAAGTTTGTGGAAGTTATAAGGAGCCCGTAGTTGTTCGTTCCTGTAAACTAAATTGAACTTATTTTGGCAAGTTGTTTGGGCCTAAGACAGCTCAGTCGGTAAGAGGTCTTAGGGTAGAAGATTAGACTCGGGTTTTATGGGTATAGAGTATCGTTGTGCTTCCAATATAATATAAAAATTCAGGCGTTGGTGTTGGCATAGAAAACTCTCAGTTATTAAGAGTGGAAGTGCTTCTAAAACACTAAGTTGAGAACAGGCGACGAATCGTTGAAAAAAAGAAGATTGGGACCTCAAAATGTTGAAGAGAATTTATAGGAATACATATTTCAATATATTTAAGGTTCCGTAATACTTTCTATTTGTTCGTTTCATCATGATTCGAACTCAAGAATTTCAGAGAAATTCTAAGGAACTTTCAAGCTTCTGTTAAGTTTGTAAAGCTTTCTAGATATTTGCAGGTCTTCTTGGATGTTAGCTTTCAACTTAGTTAGTAATCTTTTTGAGTTAATGAGCTTTTATCGCAGGTGAAATTTTCCCCAAGAAGCACAAATACCCTACTCGAAGACAACATAAATTCTTAGGATGATTTTTCGGACTTCATTACATATTTCCAAAAAGGATAGTGTTTCAAAGAAACATAATTTCTGCGTTATCTACACGGAAAAAAATCCGTGCCCGGATCCGTGAACTGCAGTCATGAATTCGAGAACAAGCAAAAATACACCGTGAACTGAATCACGAAATCATGAACTAAATCACGTTTTTAGGTAAAAATCCTGAAAACGCGAACTAGTTCACGGTCCGTTTTCATTTTCATGAACGCTTTTGTTTTTTTTGTGTAGTGCACATAAAGGGCATGCTACACTGCCGTGAAACGCATATCAGTCCCATCTTTGCTTGATTTCCTATTCACATGGGACTGATATGCGTTTCACGGCAGTACATTTGGCATTAATAAATGGAATTTTTTATGTAAATTTTATGCCAGATATCGCTGGAATCAGGTCTGTTGTATGAAACATTGCAAACAATTACGTTGTTTACGCTTGTTTTGGCTTGCAATTAAACGAGGGGAAATATTACGAGTTGTTCAAATTCATTATTTTTTTCTGTGTAGGCAGAACTCATTTGAATATCTCGCAATGCTTTTTAAGCTAACCTTACTAGTCAGACCATGTGGGTGTCCTTGCTGTATATAGAAGCCTTGTCAGCCTCTCAGTCAGTAGAGGGCTCGTAGGTGTTGCGCGCCTCTTCGTTCTGGAAAATCATTTTCATCGGGCTGTCGTCCGGTTTCCGGTATGCTTCTCATCGGGCTGTCGCGTTTCCGATTTTGCAGTATGGACGATGGGTGATTCTTCCAGCAACTCATGAAATTCGTGGATCATTCATCTTTTCTACGTTTCATCTTTCATCTGCTCTCCATCGTGGATCATACACCATACCTTGTTTCGTGGCTGTAGAAGACTGGTACTGAACCGGCTTGACGTGTCGCAAGGACTCAGTAGGGATTCTTTTTCAAGATCCGAAGCTAAGCGTCAGTTACATTGTGGTAATATTACATTAATTAGTTATTCCTCTGTATTTATCCCCACGCTTTTTTTGGTATAATTACCGTAGTAACAAATTAGATTCATGAGTACAAACCATAGCAAAGAGAACAGACGTTCATCTTCGATCTGCTACTTTTGTAAAACTTTAAACCGACATTTCAAATGTATGTCGTTATGCTCCTGGTAGACGGCGCCGCAGTTGTGCGAGAACTGTCATGCCAATGCTTATCAATATAAAGCCTAGCACATAACCTGAAAAGTTTCTTTTGTTTTTCTCTGCATTTGCTTTTTATACCGGCTGCCAATACTAACTTTAACACAAGTTTTTCAAGAAAAGGTATATGGACATCAATGTCTGTTTTCTGTGACCATAGTAACATATGAGGTGCATTCCATTAATTAAAATTATTGTAGTATCTGTAAGATTCACTACGGGTGATTGTTGTGATGCAAGGAATTGGAGTAGCGCATAGAATCATACGGACCATCCATGGAATTCCCAAGGATTATGTATGTAATAGATTTAATTTTTTTCCCTCGTGGCTATGATACAGTGTCTTAACTTTCAGGTTCAAGATGGATGCGCGGGTCCGCCTGCAGTTGCGGAAGGAGCACAGTCTGCGAACATGCAAACATTCCAAATGGAATTGTTATTATCATTTTATATTATAACATCACTGCACAATGTTTTAAGCTTGAGCGCACCGTCCCATTAGATCAGATATTCCATTTATTTCAGAAATCGTCAAACTTGGCTCTTCGATCACTCAAATTTCTACCTTTTATATGTAACTAGAAAGGCAGAAAGACAATGTTTCGTCGAGGGCTTGACCAGGCCCTACGTTGTGATTTTTTACTTATTGTGAAACGATGGTGAAAAACGAATAAAACAGACCAGACAACTTTGTAGATCATAATTTATTACCACCGAGAGGCAGCGTGCCAGCTCGGTGGGTACATTTTAAAGACAATAAAAACCACTAGAATACCACTAAACTACATGGGGCGATGTGTCCCTTTTATAGTGCCGTGGGCACCGCTTCATTACAATGGTGCAAAGATACGGCGCGCCGACAGTGATGTTCCACGCTGCCCACTTTAGCTACCCTAATAGCTCCCGGCTGTTTGCTTGTACAAACAATACACCCTCCTGGGGGACGCGTGTTTGGTGCTGTTCAACCAACAGCATGCACACTGTGTGCTGTTTGAGATAGAACAGACAATTTCTCATAACATGTCTTTTAGAATAATCGGTTGATTCACAAGAACAATCAAATATCTTTTGATTGACATTTTATCTTTGTTGAAAGGACTGATATTCTTTAGTTTCCAGCTTTATCAGGGCAGTTGAGAGACTGATACATGCCTAATTTTTATTTTTCAGTAACAAACCAGAGGATGTCAGATATATTTTTCAAATACATATATTATGTTCTATTACTTAAATTACAAACATACATTAAAGGGGGTAAAGGGGGAATACAGGGTGCCAGACGAAGTGTAGGCTGGATGAGGGATTCGTGGTTACCTGGCCCAAATCATCGATGTCAATTATACCTTCCTTGATAGAAATCGTCAGATCGAGATCAGCGAAAGGCTAAATGTCTTCCGACAGTCTACAGTGAGATTGTAAGCCCTATTTTTAACAAACCACCTGACGGAAATCCTATTGTGTATTGCTTACTGTATATGTCCTGTCATAAGAGCGTTTCGTTGGAAGGAGATTCTCTATCCTTGCCGTGGGTTTCGTGTAAGTGGAATAGTGAGGATTGCAGGTATGTATAGTTCGATCTTGCCATTGGGAGGAACTGTACGCCATAGCAAGTCGCATCACATCCCATCACATCATTATCAACTTTGTCATGCGGTGTACTCTGTTCAATCGTAGCACCCTTCATTGGCCGAATTGGATGCACGATTTAGTCTACCATCTCGATTACCATCATTACCGTCGATCTGAACGCTGGGTTGGACCTCTTTTTCATGTACTCTTTTTTCGACGCATTTCCACTCCTACGTTCTTAAGTGTTATTTTACGTTCCCACCAGACAAAGATACGTATTACGATATCCATGTCGTCGATGATCTGAAAAGTTTAGCTGTCTTGCTGAAAATCGTACAATGTTCAATAGTTAACACGAAAGCCTTGTCGTAACCCCCTAGAAGATACAAAAGGACTCGATAATGCTCTAGAAACACTACCGACGCACATCACACAATCCATCGCTGCCTTGACCAATGGTGTCATTTTATTTGTATATTTATGGGGTGGGGTTTGGAAAACTGTCATCTTTTACACTTTAATTCGTGAGCAGATCCAGTCGTAAACCTTTAGCGTCTGCCGTGCAAAATTCGATATAAGACGTTAAAGAAGACGATAAGCAACCATGTAGCCTTTCGTAATCATGCAAATTGAAAAGTGCGCTTGCAGACAAAGCGCGGTTCACTTAAAATCTGGATGCACTGCTTATCTTTTTACAGCGCTTCTAGCGCTTTTACAGCATGTCCTAAAGTTGATTCTTTAGAGTGCCATCCTCGTTCAGTGATACAAGTTTTGTTACAATTCATTAAAATTTAAAAAAGTTGTGACAAATGGAAACAGAAAGAAGGAAATTAATTTTGGACACACATGTTAAAAATCGTACGTGGTTGGCTGCAAAAATGGCGAAAACGTTGAATTCCTTTATTGCTTGGTCTCAACTGAATGTTCTTAATAAACTTCCACATTTATTAATATTAAGGGTTTTCGATGCCAGGTTATTTGCATCGAATTTTCGTCACAATACTATAACATAGCCTGGCACAATATCCCTCCATAATGCCCGATTCGTGGCTGCTCCTCTCTAATCCCTTGTGCACCTTGTACCCCTTAGGTCTTGACCCACCTGAAATTGATGTTTTGGCAGTTGTTCAGTTGTAGGATGAAAGCCTTGTCATACTCTGATAACGTATGTCGACTATTAAGGTAGCTCAAGTTAACATCCAGCACAAACGAACAGCAGGCATAAATCTTTGCCGAATAGTTCAAACAGGTACCGCCAACTTAGCGCTGGTCCAAGAACCATACTTCCGTCATGGAAGATTCTATGTTGGAAATCTAGTTAATCCTAATTTTGTTACTTTTAGTAAAGAAGGGATGACAAATCCTCGCATCATGCCACGTATACTCTTAAGTAATGCTATAAATGGCACTCTTGTTCCCAGCTTAACCACTAGGGATATTTGTGTTGTATCAATAAACGTAAATGTTGACAATATCGACAAACAATATATCTACTGCTCAGCTTACCTTCCACATGATGAGGCTTCACCTACAGAGGACTTGAAAAAAGTTGTGTCTCATTGTGATGTAAATAATTTTCCATTAGTTGTGGGGAGCGATGCAAACTCCCATCATATTATTTTGGGGAGTTCGGATATCAATCCGAGGGGCCTGGAACTAATGCAGTACTTATGTTCTACAAATTTAAGTATTTTAAACATAGGTAACACTCCAACTTTTTTCAAATCAAACAGAGAAGAGGTGCTAGATATAACCCTCTGCACCAATAAAATTACACATGAATTTAATAACTGGAGAGTCTCTGAAGAGGAATCTCTGGCTGATCATAGGTTCATATTCTTTGATCACTTAAATGGTAGTCTGCAAGTTTCTCGTTTCAGAAACCCTAGAAATACAGACTGGAACGTTTACTCAGATATCCTTGCATTAAAATGTTTTGGCTTTCACCCTTCTATTGAAAGCCCAAATGACTTAGACGATGTCGTTGAGATTTCAACATCCTATATTATGGGGGCCTATGAAGAAGCATGTCCATTACGAACAATAAAAGCAACTAGGGGTACACCCTGGTGGAACAACGAACTCACAAAATAACGTAAAATGTGTAGAAGGGCGTGGAATAGACGTCGAACAGAGGGAATTGACGGTTTCAAAATAGCTCGAAAGGCTTATAAAAAAGCTCTAAAGTCCTCTGAACGACAGGGCTGGAAAAACCTTTGCACAAATGTATCAAGTGTAAATGAAACCAGCAGGCTCAATAAAATTCTTGCTAAATCCAAGGATTTTCAAATAAACAGTATTAAAGACGAAGCTGGTAACTTTAATAATAATGATGACGAGGTGCTAGAAATACTCTTTCGAATACATTTTCCAGGATGTTCAGAACTGGAACCATTCAATGACCCTGAACATTTTTGTGCTCGTTATGAATCTAGAGCGTTAGCTCGCAGCCTAGTAACACCCGAATCAATCAAATGGGCTCTGAATAGCTTCCACGTTATAAGACTCCTGGAGCAGATGGACTGTATCCATGTTTACTTCAGCGAGGTTTTGATCATCTTAAAAATATATTAAAACAAATTTTCATTTGCAGCCTTGCTACAGGTTACATTCCAAAATCCTGGAGAGAAATAACTGTTAAATTTATCCCAAAAGGGGGGCGCGCGACGTATGATGAAGCGAAAAGTTTCAGGCCAATCAGTCTGAGCTCTTTTATGCTTAAGTGTTTAGAAAGAATTATTGATCATAACATTCGAAATGAAACACTTTCTAGACAAACTCTTCATCAAATGCAACATGCATATCAAAGAGGCAAGTCTACAACAACCCTTTTGCACCACGTTGTCCATGATGTAGAGAAGGCTTTTTCACAGAAGCAATCCTGTTTAGGAGTCTTAGATATTGAGGGCGCCTTTGACAATGTTTCCTTCAATGCCATCATTGAAGCTGCACTTTTTCATGGTGTGCCCTCTGTTATCGTAACATGGATACACGAGATGCTCAAAAATCGTTATTTGAACTCGTCACTGAGACGAGCCTATATAAGGAGACAATGTATTCAAGGTTGTCCCCAGGGAGCCGTTCTATCACCTCTGCTATGGAATCTCGTAGCAGATAGTCTATTACGTAAACTTAACAACTTGGGATTTCCTTCTTATGGCTTTGCTGATGACTACCTTACAATGATTGTTGGATTGTGTGTTAGTACTCTTTTTGACCTGATGCAACAGGCTCTAAGAGAAACTGAAAAGTGGTGTAGTGATATCGGACTCTCAGTAAATCCCAACAAAACAACACTTGTTCTATTCACAGAAAAACGAAGGATTACCGGAGTTCATCCACTTCGTTTCTTTGATTCTGAAGTCTGTATAACAGACCAAGTAAGGTATCTTGGAGTTATTTTAGACTCTAAGTTAAATTGGTCTGCTCATATTGACTCTAGAATCAAAACCAATCAAACCTTTTTCATTAGGTAGCTTTTGCACAGTCTTTCAAGCAGAAATCTTTGCTATTATCTGTGGAGTGCAGGCGGCCCTCCAACAAAAAGTAATGGGTAAAATAATATATTTTTGTTCCGATAGTCAAGCTGCTATCAAAGCGATTGGCTCAAATAATTCCAGATCAAAACTGGTCATAGTATGCCGGACTCAGTTAGAATAACTTAGCTCATTAAATGCTGTACATCTTTTATGGGTCCCGGGGCATTCAAGTATTGCTGGCAATGAATGGGCAGATGAACTCGCTCGTGATGAAGCCACAAATAGTTTCATAGGTCCTGAACCTACTGCATAACCTGCACAATAAGCTCTGGACAGATCTTTATACTTGTCGTCAGACGAAATTGTACTTATCATCGCTGTCACCCAAAGTCAGCAATTATCTATTAAATCTTTCAAAAAATAACTGTAGTATCCTTGTTAGGGCTCTAACGGGTCATTGTAATCTGAACTATCATCTGACAAACATGCAACGTGCACAGTCGTTTGCATGTGAGCTTTGCGAAGCTGACTATGAGACTCCCTTCCACCTAGTATGTTATTGTTCTGCAATTGCTCAACTACGTTTTAATATTTTCGGTCGTCATATTATTGATGAGTCTAATTACAGAAATCTCAACCTAAAAAATGTTCTTCAATTCTTTTCCCGATGTGGAAAAGAACTCTGATGCAAACTACTTATCATAATTTTAATATCTCAAATTGGGCAGTCCTAGAACCCAATATTATCTTTCCATAAAATACTCTGAGGCTATTGTGACTTAAAATCTGACCTTTCAGGGATGATAATATCCCAAAAGTATCGCTCCTTTCCTTTTTCATTATCATCATTTTCCTTCTCCTCATTTCCTTTCCAACCTTTCCTTCCTTATCGGCGGGTAATGATGAAAAGGTTCCTGTGGCTAGGCACAATACTCCCATTTAAGAGGGGAACGTGCCGTTGCAAGCCGTGGCTCTTGAGCCAACCAACCTGATACCTCATACTTGATAGGTCTTGACCCACCTGGTCTGAACATCTTGCTCGTTGCGCCCCACGTCGTCTTGTACCAAGCGGATTCCCGTCGAACACCATTTTTGCAGGATAGTTGCCCGGCATTCTCGCAACATGTTGGGAGGGTTCTTGTCCTTGGGAACAACCTGCACGTTGTTGGCGGCGTACCACTCCATGGCCTTTTTACCGTAATGGCAAGATGCCAAATCCGGCCAAAACAGTACGGAACATTCGTGTTTCTTCAGGAAAGGCAGCAGACGTTTATTCAAACACTCTTTCACGTAAATTTCTTGGTTGACAGTCCCGAAAGCTATGAAAATGCTGCTTTTCAAGCCACAGGTACAGATGGCTTGCCAAACCAGATATTTCTTTGCGAACTTTGACAGTTTCGTGTGCTTGAAAATATCTGCTACCTTTCCCCTTCCTTTGGCCGTATAAAACTCCTGTCCCGGAAGCTGCTTGTAGTCGGCTTTGACGTAGGTTTCGTCGTCCATTACCACGCAGTCAAACTTCGTCAGCATCGTCGTGTACAGCCTCCGGGATCGCGCTTTGGCCGTCGTATTTTGTTTATCATCGCGATTTGGAGTCACTACCTTCTTGTAAGTCGATAGTCCGGCTCGTTTTTTGGCTCGATGCACGGTTGTAGACGATACACCCAGCTTATTTGCGGCATCTCGGAGAGATAGGTTAGGGTTTCGCTTGAAACTACCGGCAACTCTCTTTGTCGTCTCAGCGGCTTCCGGTTTTCGATTTCCCCCCGATCCAGACTTCCTGGCTGTCGACAAACGTTCCCCAAACACTTTAATTACATTTGTAACGGTTGATTTGGCAACTTTGAGCGATTTTGCCAACTTTGCGTGCGAGAAGCTCGGATTTTCGCGATGCGCGAGCAAAATTTTGATACGCTGCTCTTCTTGCTTGGACGGCATTTTGACAACTGAAGAGTGAATTCCAAAATCAAAATAGGAGCAACATTCTACACACACACCTTCAAAATGAGGGGTGTTCAGGGTTTTTAAATGCAAAATTGAAAGAAATACGTCAAGTTGATATTGACCAAATTTTGACCGTATCGCCCTTTACATCCTCAACGTGTAAAAACTGGTGATACCCAACTAAGTCAATACCAGCGGCCCTGGCCTCGCTCGAATGAAAGTCAAATAAGGAAAGAGTAAGAATGTGTTGACGTGATACTCGCTTTGCAGGAAGCCGAGAAATCCTCTGCACTTCCACGAGAGATCACTAGGATTTTGGATAAAATGTTTGGGTTTGCAGCGAAATCTGTTTTGGTAAACGGTGAGCTGAATTCAACTGTCGTCGACAGTGAATCAGATGTTTAACTATGTTCCCGGTTTGTTGTCAGAGATGCACATTCAAGTTTTTCTAATTATGACACCGATTTAAACCAACAGTAAGGATACTGGTCGGACACTCACAAGTGTGGGTGGTTTGTTTCAGTAGAATTCAAAAATACGTTAAAACATCGAGTTTGAGAACCGATTTAAACCAACAGTAAGGATTGCGTTACGCCCGAAAACAATACCGACACCAAGTTGATACGACACATATGTTAAACTCTGTATAAATTACTCTGCGAATTGTAAGGTGGGCTCTTCATTACTTTGATTCCCTGATTCTCGAGATGCTTGATGAAGATAAATGAATTGAAGGGAGGACCTCCATCAGTAACGACTACATACGGTTACCCAAATCTGGCAAATTCTTTTCTTTTCATTTCTTTACTATCAGTTCCATATGGTATGTACTCCAACTCTAACCATTTGGTTTTGCTGTTAACAGTTATTAAAAACACCCTTTGTTTGCAATAAGAAAAAGTTCGATTGCAAACGACTGAAAGGTCGGCTAATTGTGATCCAGGAATTGGTACTCTTTGGCTTCTGTACCATGTACATCTCGTTAAGATTTTACTAAATACTACTAAAATACGACAAGATTTTACTAAATACTCAATATCCTTGTTCAATGCAAACCAATAAACACTTCTGCGGGTCAACTGCTTTATCTTGGTAATTCCAGTGTGATTCTCATGCAGCATTTTAAGAATGTCGTTTTAAAGTGAGTGTGGAATAATTACTCTACCTTGGAATAGGATGCAGCCATCAACTATCTTAAGATCCTGGTAGTGTGCACCGACGTCTACGAATTCTGTTTCCGGTCCATCTGGCCAACAATGGATAATGTATTGTTTGAATTTGATGAAGGAAAATAATTTTGCTGTTTCACTAGCTATAAAAGTTCTAGTTTTATATAAATTCCCTTTGCAATTGCTTGGGTATCTCGTCGGGCAGTGGAAATCGGGAGCAAAAACCCCATTTTTGAAGAAGGCAGATATACAATATCAGACTCCTATATTGAAAGCTCCATTAAATAGCGGTAAAGTCTGGTTACGTTCATCGAATTTCGCCCTTCCGTTCCGGAATTACCGATCAGCGGTTTATGGTCTGTGAAAACGGTAAATTTATGTCCAAATAAAAATTTAGCCCGCAAAGTTGACCGTTGTTGTTCGATGTGGCATGTAGGTTGTTTGGCACTATCACCGGTCTGTACATTACCCCCGCAGATCTACCATGGCGTTCAGTTAACTGTTAACAATTGTAGCGACCCGTTTTTGGCAGTCGTCAATCACCATACACCTGTCCTACAGCGCATAGAACGGCATAACTTATGCCGCATAAACATAACACAAAAACAGAGTTATTATCTCGCGTACTCTAGACACAAAGGTTGCATCCTCACAATTTTATTCCGAATAAAAACGAAGTCATCTCAATATCGAAGATCATTTACAGACATTCCTAAACCGGAAACAATTTCCAAACACACTCATGCAACGTTAAATCTCGACCGACGCCGAAAGGCAATACCTGCTAATGGATTGCACTTTCCTAATTTATTGCCCTCTCACAGGGATGCCTTTCCAACATGTGCATATCTTTCCGGTCGGACGGAGTTGGTTCAAAAGCTAAGCAAACATTCAGCCACCTACAAAGAGCTCACCAAAGATTACTTGCGGAAGTATTTTTATTGTATTTATTATCTTTAATCTGTTGGAACAAAAGGATGCAAAACAAAAAGAGAATATCGGAAAGAAAAATAAATCTTGCTTCCTCCAATCGATGAGCAGTTCTGCTAAGCCTTCTATCCTCGAAATGGAACGAGAGACCTTTGAAATAGTTTCGTGTATCATTGAAATGTGATCTGACCTCTTATGCAAGAAACATCGCAGCTTTGTTCGGAGTGGAGAAAAGGGCGATGACAGCAGCGCTGGCACACGACGTAAACGAGTTAAGTGATTTGTTTGATATGATCGCTGTGAAAATAAACATTTCAACAGAAGCACCCACTATTCTGTCTGAACGCCATTGTAACAAGGATGGATGGAAAAAAGGCAGTAACAAAGTAAAATAACAACATTGTGTCGTGTGATGTTCAACGCTGAGGAAACATGGAAAACGTTCTAAACGGCAGCATCGTCGACCGGCACCCTCTTCGAAATTCCTTCAAACAACGAAAACTAAACTAATTTAAATTTCTCTGGAAGCAGCTCGCCATGGCTTTTCTCTTTCCATCTGTCGTCGGTGCAGATTTAGACGAAAAGTTGCTTCCTAAATCGCTGCGGATAAGCCCAAGCTTGGATGTTGAAAATAAAATTAGAACAAAATTGAATTAATTAGTCAAATTAATAATCCTTGAAAACGGAGCTTCAGCAGCAGAGCGGAACACAGTATCACTACAGTTTAGTGGTCGGTTTGGTAGGAAGGTAGTTGGAAGTTGTTTGCCACAAAATGCCATCATGCTTCATGGCGATTAGAGGTGGCGGGTGTGGGTTCCTGCCAGTGGTGTAAGGGCTTAAACTCAACGACAGTGTTGTATATTCACCTTTGAGGGAGGGAAGTCGTATCGTACACACAGCTGACTGACGGGATAATTAAGTGCCTGAAATAAATCAAGTGGGATTTACAAATCGTCATCGTCATGAGCTTGCAAATTTTAGAAATGTGTAAATTCTGGAAGGGTGGCAGCTCTTTAACCCAAATTGATCTCGGGTAATTTATGGGTTGAGAATTGTGTTGACCTGTTAACAGAAGATGACTGTAAAATAATGCTTCTACTAATTGTAACTTGTATAGCTGGAAGTAATTGTAAATAATGAATAACAACTTGAGGATGTAACAGTTATTTCACTGGTAGTTGGTATAGTTAGGTTCGAAACAGTTGGAGTCAATGACAACACACAACTCCACCCCAATAAAGGTCCATTCAGCAGTACCGCAAACTGACAGCACTTTTAACATCTTAATCCATTTCACCTCTCAAATATTTGCTCCCTGTCTGGCGGGCATCAGTCTCCCGCAGAGAGAACATCGACCGATGGCGGTACGATTGTTGACCATTGCCGGTTGTTCTTCGGCGGTTTCCCTTCTGGTTGTCATTTCCTCCCTTCTATGCACCAACCCAATTTTAGCGCATACAATTCATTGACAAACTATACACAGAAAATCACACAAACCGAAGATCTGTTAGATCGAACCGAATAGAAGGACGCGTGTATTTATTGATGTTATTAGGACGGATCGTTGCTCGAAGGCAAAGGTCTATCTGACTAGTCGGCTCACTAGAAAGAGACAGGAAAAGAAACCAAAACCAGTTGCACCACTACTGGTCGGGTGGAGATCCATCAATAGCTATTAACTAAAAGCTTATAAAGTGAGGTGTTAATTTTTTAATGAATTCTGTACTGATTATCTACCAGAAGCTAATGGTTTATTCTTCCTGGTCTAAGAATAATGCATGTTCAAGCATGGAGAATGCAGTGTAACACCGATCCATTAAAAGGCCGTAAATGGTGACAATCGGTTCTATTTAGTCTGGAATTCAGTTGAATCGAGCTTTAGAAAATTACTACGACCTTTATGTAGTAATTTAATATTACCTTACTTAATCTAATTGTTTAAATAAAGCCCTACTCACAATAATAAGAAAGTGTATATGTATTGTAAAATAAGTATGAGCATTAACGGGTTTGACCGCCTATGGTTGCTACTGTCACAGAGAACAGACGTTCATCTTCGATCTGCTACTTGTGTTAAACTTTAAACCAACATTTCAAATGTATGTCGTTATGATCCTGGTGAGCGGCGCAGCAATTGTGCGATAACTGTCATGTTAATGTTAATCAATACGAAGCCTAGCACATAACCTGAAAAGTTTCTTTTGTTTTTCTTTCACTAACTTTTTATGCCGGCTGCCCATATTAATTTTTGCACACGTTTTTCAAGAACAGGTGTATGGACATCAATGTCTGTTCTCTGTGCTATTCTGTTATTTGGCATATTACCTATTCTTATACAGCAATTTTATCGAAAAATATTTACGATCTCTTAGAATTTCATAACAATTGGTAGTTCTGTTCCTAGTTTCCTAGGTAGTATCCAAAAATATTAGAGCCGCATATTTGAATTTTGTCAGAAGGGTAACCATTTCTGCGTTTCAAAAATTGATAACCGGCCGCCGGTTTTAACAATTAAATACGCAAGTAAGAGGTTATAAGTTCTTTTTTTGTTCATGGTTTTCATGGTCTTGGAACTAAATATTTTTATATTGTATTTTTTTCTTGAAAGTCTAGGCGTTATTTATTCTAGCTTTTGAACTACATTTTTTCAAAATTTCTATGTTTTAAGTTTTTGCTAACAATCCTACCACGCGTTTCCATTTTTCAAAGTAACATGCCGACCATGCGTCGTCATAAGTGATTTTTGAAAGTTTATTTAGCTTTTTGAGAGCTAAGGGATGGGGCATAAACCACGTGTTCCCTTATACCGGATTTTCTAACCTTCCTCTCTTTATGGTTGTTGTCCATACATTTTTTTTAAATTTCTATGGAGCACGTGTTCAACCAAATAGGGCTAGTTCTATGTGAAATTTCCTGAAAAATCGGTTAGTTAATCTTGAGCCACTCCGAGCACTGATAGGCAAAATAAAGTGCCCACCTCATCGTTTTTTCAATTTCTCTCATTTACTTGGTTCAATTTAAAGTAAACACACTGTATTTTTTTTATTATCTTATTTTTTATATTCTTTTTAAGTTTCACTTATGGAATACTGCAAAAAAAGGAGTTTTACATAAAGAAAAAAAAATCAATTTGTGTTGAAAAAAAAAAAAAGTGACAAAATAAAGTGCCCACTTCATTTAGGCTACAGAAAACATAAATTAAAGTAAAATAAAAGCATTTCAATAATTGTTGTACAGTTCCTTTGGCCTTCAGGACCTCCTGCAGGCGCTTTGACATGCTCTCGACCAGGTTCTTTAGGTGCTGTGGATCTAGCTCTTCCCAGGCGCGCTCCAGGGCTTCAAATTAGTTATTTTTATTGGTAACACCAGTTTTGTCAACCCTGGCATCGAGAATCGCCCACAAATTCTCGATGGGATTGAGGTCTGGGCTTTGTAGAGGCCATTCCAGCGGTTTGATCCGACAAGACCGGAGAAAAGACTTGGTCTTTTTGGCAGTATGCTTCGGGTCGTTGTCCTGCTGGAATACGAACTTCTCTTCAAGGCCCGTCTGGATCAGCGAAACCTCCAGATTTTCTCGAAGGATGTTGATGTAAGAATCTGCCGTCATTATCCCGTCGATTTTCACAAAGCTTCCCACTCCACCCCACGAAAAACACCCCCAGACCATCACCTCCTCCACGCTCCTGAAGCTCCTCTACCGATCTGCACCAAACACGAACCCGCCGCTTTCGGTTAAACAGCTCGAATTTTGATTCGTCCGTCCAGAGAACAGTTTTCCAGAACTCTAGGGGCTTATCAGCATGCTCCTTAGCAAACTTAAGCCGTTTGGCTTTGTTTGCCTTGCTGATAAATGGGCGCTTCCGGGCAAGTTTGCTATTCAACCCCTGTGCTACGAGACGGCGACGAACAGTTCGACCGGAAACTGATAACTGAAGGGTTTCCTGGATCTCGCGGACAGTTACCTTCGGGTTCTTCTTGACTTCGCGCATGATCTTGGTGTCCGTTCTCGCATCCGTTTTCCGCTTCTTGCCTCTGCCAGGGCGATCCACCACTGATCCAAACGTTTTAAGCTTCAGAAGAATTTTGCCAACCGCTGCCTTATTGATACTGTACTTCTTAGCGACAGCCCGGTGCGATTCACCGTTTTGCACATCACGAACGACCAATTTTCGGATACACAAGGGAATTGCTTTCGAAAGCACTGCGTTCTCCATTTTTTCAATTGAATCAAATGCGATCACGCATACAAATGCACCAGGTTGAGCCGTTTGCTTCAAAACATGTCAAAATATCAAAACATAAACAATCGAGGGGTCTTCCAATGGAAACTTATCGAAAACATATCGATTTTTGAAGTGGGCACTTTATTTTGTCACTGTTTTTTTTTTCAACACAAATTGATTTTGTTTTTTTTAAGTAAAACTCCTTTTTTTCAGTATTCCATAAGTGAAACTTAAAAATAATCTAAATAATAAAATAAGAAAAAAAACTACATTGTGTTTACATTAATTTGAACCAAGTAAATGAGAGAAATTGAAAAAACGAAGAGGTGGGCACTTTATTTTGCCTATCAGTGTATCTATAAACTATCCATGAATACAAGGGAAGTGGGGTAAAATCAGCCATATCTTCGTTCACAGATCCTTGCGGTAGTTGAAACAACTTCTATTCGGTTATCCAGGAAATTTCACATTGGACTAGTCCTATTTTGTTGATCTTGAGCGACTCTGAGCAATGATATCTATAAATTATTCAATAATATAAGGGGAAGTGGGGTAAAATTAGCTATATCCTTTGTTCACAGAGCCGTGCAGTAGATGAAACAACTTCTCTTCGATTTTCTAAAAAAAAATTAATAGGCATGCTTTATCTGGTTGATCTTGAGCCACTCCGAGCAAAGATATCTATAAACTATTCATGAATACAGTGGGAAGTGTTTTAAACCAGCCATATCTTCGTTCACAGAGCTTTGCGGTAGTTGAAACAGTTTCTATTCGATTTTACAGGAAATTTCACATGGGATTAGCACTGTTTTGTTGATTTGTGCAAAGATGTCTATAAATTATTCAAGAATATATGGGGAAGTGGGTTAAAATCAGCCATATCTTCGTTCACAGAGCCGTGCAAACCAGAAAAAAACCTATATTTAATTCTCCAGAATATTTCACTTTGGACTAGTCCTATTTTGTTGATATTGAGCGACTCCGAGCAAAGATATTTATAAACTATTAAAGAATACAAGGGGAAGTGGGGTAAAACCAGCCATATTTTCGGTCTCAGAGCCGTGTGGTAGTTGAAACAGCTTCTATTCTATTACAAAAAAAAATCACATGGGATTAGCACTATTTTGTTGATCTTGAGCCTTTCCGTGCAAAGGTGTCTATAAATTATTCAAGAATATAAGGGGAAGTGGGGTAAAATAAGCTCTTTAACTCCACAATCAAATCCGTGCGGTGATTGAAAGCAGTTCCATTCGATTCCCAAGACAGTTTTGAAGCGGAAATGACCTTGTTTACGAGCCGCGCTTAAAAGCGACAAAAGTTATAGATTTTTTCCTTAGTTTTCATCAGTTCTAGCCCACTGTGCATTGTTTGGGCACAATTTCTACTATTAGCTCTACGAAAATTAAGTTGGACTAACTTACCACTACCATCCACTGAATCACGATGTTTATTGAATAATTTAGAGGTATTACAAAAACGAAAAAACTTTGTTCTCGAAGCTTTTATAAACGATATCATTGCACAAAGAGTTAATGCCCCTGAGATATAAGAAAATATAAATTTGTATGTTTCTGTTTGCCCACTTAGAATTAGAAATCTCTTTTATTTTAGAAATCATAGAATAAAGTATGCCAAAAATGGGCCTTTGAATAAAATGATGTCATAAACAAAGCAAATTATGAAAGAGTTGATATAATGAATAAAAAACTCTAAGGCAAAAAATATTTCTATTGATCGTTAAGTTATAAAGTTAAGTACTTAATGTATATGAAAAGGTCTACTATAGATTGACGACAAATAAATAAACAAATATCCTGGAGAGTACCCTTTACACCAGATGTTCAACTTTCAGTTCAATTGTCTACATGTATACAAATGACGCATCACACAAGAATTTGTTAAAAATAGGTTAATGAAACTTATATGTAGCTCATTTTAATCTCAATCAAGTTGCTTTAACCATTTATAGTTGAAATGTGTTGCCTGGACATGCAAGCCACACACAATGGTCAAAAATGGTTGTTGCAACTTGAGTGTGATTTAATTCAGCAATCATGTTGTCACCGTGATCGTTGCGTAACAAGTGTGCAATAAGACATCCCATGACTACCTGGATTCACATTATATATAAAGATTAGTTTGAATTCTAGTAGTTCATCATAAACTGGTTTCGGAGTTCCAGCAGCAGGGTCATGTACATAGTACTGTTACGATTAATTCAGAGCTCTCACCATTTTATGTATCTCTGGAAACCTTTTCCCACCAGGTTATGATTGGTAATCTATCCTCTTTTTGCTGCTTTAATTCATCTGATTATGGTCTACATAAATGGATTTACATTTGAAACTATGACTAGAGCAGCTTACTGAATCAGTTAGTTTTCGAGTAAAAGATTTAGAAGTTTCTCAAAAATTA
Organism: Aedes japonicus; assembly: GCA_034211315.2. NCBI lineage: Eukaryota > Metazoa > Arthropoda > Insecta > Diptera > Culicidae > Aedes > Aedes japonicus. The sequence continues at coordinate 84,419 of JASCZW010006571.1, forward strand.
AAGAGGTGTGATGTGATGTGATGTGATAGGAAGCCACCACCAGTGCAGGACTTGCCATGGCGTACAGTTCCTCCTAATGGCAAGATCATACTTTACATTCCTGTAATCCTCACTATTCCGTTGTATGAAGGGCCAAAAACGGGGTGTGGACCCGTAAGCAAAAGCAATTACACGAAACCCACGGAAAGGATAGAGAATCGCCTTCCAACGAAACGCTCTTATTACAGGAAATGAAGAGTAAGCAATACACATTAGGATTTCCGTCTGATGGTTTGTTAAAAATAGGGTTAGCAAACTCACTGGAGACTGTCGGAAGATAATTAGACCTTCGCTGATCTCGATCTGACGATTTCCATCAAGGAAGGCATAATTGTCATCCATGACTTGGGCCAGATAACCACGAATCCTTCATCCAGCCTACACTGCGTCTGGCACCCTGTATTCCCCCCTTACCCTTTGAAATATATGTATATAATGTACATAATAGAATATAATATATGTATTTACAAAATGTAACTGAAAACCACTGGATTGTTACTGCAAAATAAAATTTGGATATGTATTAATATCTGAATAGCCCTGGAAAAGCTGAAAAGCAAAGTAGATTAGTCCTTTCAACAAAAATAAAATTTCAATGAAAAGATATTTGATTTGTTTTATTATTTTGAGAATCAACACACTATTCTATAGGTCGAAGAAAGCAGTTTTAGTGATCGAAGAGCCCGATTCGATGATTTCTGAAATAAATATAATATAATATCTTATTGTAATATCCCTAAGTACATATATTCAAAAACAATCATGTACTGCTACTATCACATGCCAGTCTTTTATGGAATAGAAGTTGTTAAAATTAAAGAGGTTTTCAATTAACGGAAATGATCGGATGCATGAAGACAGTGGCTCGTAGGACCCGTAAAAAGTTCGAAGAAATCTGGTCAAAAGCAAAAACCGAGACCTCAGGTGCCTATCCTATTGAAGGTTAATACGGGAAAGGAGTGCAGGTGCGTCAGTATTGCCGTTCAACAGCTTTGCAATGAAAGTTACATGCTAGATATTTAGGCGTCACTACAGCGACTCGGGATATGGAGGAAGATTTTGAGGATTACGCCAGGGTAGACTTCTTAGCGCAATGCGTATAAATCTCTGTTGAACTCGTTCAATCCTAATGTCTCATGACGGGTGATAAGGAGTCTTTAGTATTGAATCAGTGCTTAGAAGAGTGTTTTGAAAAGTGAGGAAATTACGAGAAATTTTCGCGATGAATCATTGTGGAGATATGCTGATTAAAGATGAATTTTGCGTTCAGCACAACACCTAGCTTATTGAATTGTTTAACGTGCTTGAGGACATTTACATCTATCGGGGAATCGACGGTAATAAGGCTTTATGATCGATGGAACGTAATTACCACGCATTTGGCAATGTTTGTAACGAGTTTTTTCAGGTTACACCACTCAATGAAAATATCCAGCAGCTCTTGAAGCTTAAAACAGTCCTTGATAGGCTTATCGCCAGGTAAGTTTCAAATATACGATCACAAAACTCGGCCCCAGCATCAACATAACTGTGTGGTGCCTTAATGTCGCAATGTTACATGTGCTTAACTCGGGCGAAATAACCCAACACATCGTCCTGATTAGCCTCGCGGCAAGACCAATGTGAATGTGTGTGTGACAACCCCTCAGAGCTAGCAGCGTTGAAGCCGCCATTATCTCTTCACAGTCAACTAGCAGCTTCTGAGACGGTAAGACGTGCCTCTGCGTTACAAGCGCTGGGTGATTGCTCTGCAGTAATCGGATCTTCACAATAACGTCGATGGTGAACAACGAAAACAGCTAAGGACCCAGGTTACTGCCTTGCGGAACGACTAATTTGTCATCGTATGCGTCACTAGCTTACACAGGAGTATTTGGTGATCTATAAGGTCGAAGGTGGCCATCAAGTTCGTGCACACGGCATCCACATGAAATTTAGCTTCAATCTGCGAAAAAGCGGTACTTGTGAAGTCCAGCAAGTTAATCGTAGCGGAGCGGCCTGGCATAAATCCATGCTGATTACGTGAAATGTGTTTCTTGGCACAGCCAAGAATGACTTACTGACGATTATTTCGAGCAACTTCGATCCTGCGAAGAGGCTTGTGATCAAGCGTCGGGCGGGTACTGTCAACCGTCAACTCCGGAAAAAGTCATCAAGAACGTTAAGGCAAACCCCAACATCCCAGACTGCGATTTGGCCAAAAAGCATGCAGTACCGTGCAACGGATTCGTCTCCGGGAAGGATTCAAGTCATACCGTGCCTGTAGACAACCAAATAGGGATCAAAAGCAATGTGGTCAGAATCCGGGCCAGGAAACTGTATGATCAGGTGTTGGCAAAATTCAATGGCTGTCTCCTCATGGATGATGAAACCTATGCGAAGGCCGATTTCAAACAGCTACCGGCACAACAATTTTACTTGGCTACGGCTCGAGGAGATGTTCCTGCTAAATTCAAGTTTTTGTTTCAACTTACGCAGTTCTGCATTGCTCCAAGGTGGTTTAACAGGAGGGCGAAACGTGGGAAGTTGCTCATTAGGCCATGTGCGGATGATGTCACAAATACGACATGTCCGTGTACATCAAGAAGTTCGATTCAATCTACATTTGATAGGTACACTGGCTTCGAAATCAAAACGACGGTAGTTAAATGTTTACCTTGGGTAACTAGAATATTGAAATATTGATTTTGATCGATCACGGTACACCTTCATCAAAGCCAACCGCGGTCAGAGCCTATTGCGTTGTATCAATATCTGAAACAAATAGTCCATAAATCAGAACACTTCAAAGTTGTTTATCATAGTTTTCAACACGGAAACTTGAGCATAAGTATATATTATCGATAACAACCTTTCTTCATGTTCAAAATGTTGTTAAAACGATCTACTAATTAATTGTAAGCGAAATGTCTGGATTCAGAAACTGTCCGAATATTGATGTAGCATGATACTCCTTCTGTAAAAAGTGCTCGCACAAAAAGTCTTGTCTGATTCCCAAAAATAAGTTGTAGTAAAGAAATGCAAAATTGAAATCGCAACTCCAGCTACATGAAGTAATTAATTTTGAAAACACAATTCTGCATCTATAAATCACTTCATTCGTTCGTTTAAAATAACGCAATAGACAAACGTGATTCTATTACCGTTGCCCCTCGTTGTGCTTCACTCGCCCTCCACAAGCAATCGAAAGCTCCGCACAAACCGATAATTGCATATAATTGAGCACATCGAGTGATTTATAGTGGTATTTTCGCGCCTTTTCTATAGAATACTTCTACATAGATTTTTAATACTTCAACCCAACCACTGAGCATTTACAAGGCGCTTTTATCTGCTAGCTGTTCTACTACTACGTGTGTTCTTTACCAGCAACGAGTCATCAGAGTCATTCTCGCTAGTTACAGATACTGTGAATCCTGAATCGAGAAGATAGAAGAGTCTAGCAGCAAGTAAATAAATTCCTCAATCTTCTGAATGGCTCCTTGTTCTGAACTGAATGAATTTCTTGCACTTTGATTATAGGAAAATTAGCTCGGAAAAGCGTTCCGACACCGGCCGATATCGAGCAACGGAGCGATGTGGGACATAAATAACCTCACTCGTTAAAATATTCATTGAGTCTAATTTAGGAGTAATTTATTGATTATTTAAAATGATTATCCTATTGGCGTGCCATCGATTGCAGGCAGCACCCCGATGAAACTGGTAATCGGCGTGTAAGCGTATATAGATGGGGTGATCCCGAAAAGATAATGTTACAGATTATTTAGCTGTCCTCTGCTACAGGGCAGTGTGGATAACCTGTAGGGTGTAAGGCGTTGAGATTCTTGTTTCGAACTGAAATTAAGCCAAGGGGACGGTCAGTAACTGGATTGTGGCGAATGTAATTCTTTTCGCTGTCTGATCGCTTTTGATTGTTCCAATAGATACGTGTCACGATGGAGATTTACTGCCATCGGCCGACAAGTTGAGGTTGGAGCAGTCGTTTCATTATGGGTCAAGACAGGAAGATTTATAGGTGATTTGTTGTTTGTTCCAAGGTGAGATGTTTTGGTGATGCATGATGTATGTATTTAGGAAAATTTGACAGGGCTCTTCCTATTTTGGACCTAGGATTGGTACTCGAAATTGAGTGATTAACTAATTCTCAACTTTTTTTAGTCATCCTTATGTTTGTAAACATGAAAGTTTCTTAAAACCAAAGGGTGTTCCTATCAAAATTTGGTCAAACAGTAATGTGTGAGTCGATCAAATTTTCTATTAATAAGTCAAATTTTCTTTTTCAAGTTCAGTTAACTCTCAGCTAAGCTTCCTTTTACCGAATGCAAATTGCCGGGTCTTTCGTTTAACACCTGCCATAAGATTTTGTACAGTCTCCTTGTCCACTTGATTCACCTGTAGACCGCCAGTTTGCCTTGAACTGTTTCTCGCTCAGCTTTTTGAGTCTTTTAAGGTTCCGCTTGACGATGGCCCAATATTGTTCAATTGGGCGGAGCTCTGGCGTGTTGGGAGGGTTCTTGTACTTGGGGCACCACTTGAACGTTGTTAGCAACAAACCACTCCTATGGCAAGATGCCAAATCCGGCCAAAATAGAACGGAACAATTGTGTTGCTTCAGGAAAGGCAGTAGACGTTTTAGTAGGCACTCGCTCAGAGATTTCCTGGTTGACGGTTCCGGTCGCAATGTAAAACGTTACAGATGGCCTGCCACACCAGATATTTCTTCGTGAACTTTGACAGTTTAACATGCAGCTTGAAAATATCTGCCACCCGTCCGGTTGCCGTTCAAAATTCATGTCCAGGAAGCTGTTTAAAGTCTGCCTTGACGTAAGTTTCATCGTTCTGTACCACGCAATCAAAGTTCGTCAGCACCGTCGTACAACTTTCGCGATCATGCGTTGGCCGACGTGTTTTGTTTATCGTCGCAATTGGGAATCACCATTTTTTTGTAAGTCGACAGTCCAGCACATTTTTTTAGCTCTACCCGTAAAAAACCTCATAGATTTACAATTAAATGTATTGTAACCATACGATAGAATCAATCGTATGTAAAATTGACTATATTGTTCATGACGATAAGATGACAATAAAAGTTATTGTTTCCACAATAGAATCTAATGTAAATTGTGACATCGACAATAGAATCAGGGGTTCTTATGTATCTTAACTATAGAAAAAATCGTTTTTCTCCGAACAAATTTGAGTCAATTACTATTGATTTTATTGTTTCACATTTGTTGAAAATTCTAGCATATGAGGTGAATAGTAGATCTATTGTGGATGACAATATTCATTTTTCATTTACCTGATACATGAACAATAAGATTCATGGTCGGCAACAGATTTTAATGTTACCTTCTATTATTTTATTGTA
>JASCZW010006572.1:0-89799 GCA_034211315.2 Aedes japonicus
AGTTGCAAGGCATATAAAAATGGCTCCGTATGCCTTTACCGCGGTACGTCTAGGACCTGGCCTAACGTACACAGGTCCAAAATAATCAATGCCCGTCCGGGAAAATGGGCGCGACACTGTTACTCGCTCAGCCGGCAGCTCACCCATAAACTGCTTCACTGATGACGGTTTAGCTCTGAAGCACTTGTGGCAACGATGGACAACCTGTCGAACGATGCTTCTTCCTCCTAATGGCCAATATTTCAGCCGAATACTGCTCAAAAGCAGCTGGGGTCCAGCATGAAGTAAGCGCTCATGATATTGTTCAACGAGTAAACGAGTTAACCGATGTTCCTTCGGAAGCACGATTGGATGTTTGAAGTCCTCTGATTCTGTCGAATGTCCTAATCGACCACCCAGCCGAATCAGACCATCTGAAGATAGGTATGGATGGAACCAGCGTGATGATGACTTTAACGACACTGGAACTCCTTCTGATAAGGCTCGCCATTCATCAGCGAGCGACGCCCCTTGCACTTGCCATAGGATGGAGCCTTCAGCTTCCTTAAGGTCATCGGACGACAAAGGTCCACCGCTTCTCTCGGCTTTGGGTTTCCGGAGAAGCTTCATGAAGCGTTGCCAAATAGCGGCAGTCCGAATCATCTTCGAATACGACGAAAACTTCGCAACGTACCAGTCTACAAATTCCTCGGTATTTGTAGCCATGGCTGCCGTTACAGTACGGCGTTTTTCCCTTTTTACCTCTTCGGCATTCGATGACGCAGTTGAGTGGTTAAGAATTGGAAGTTGTCGGTGATAACTTCTCCATGTCTCACCCACCGTGTGAGGTAGCGGTTGATCCCAATCAAGCCGCTTTCCATCTTTTTCTTCTAGGGTCCACAATTGCTGCATGAACACCTTGAACGTTGTGATGGCAGCCCCTAAAAGACCTAGTGGATCAAACAGAGTGGCGATTATCGATAGAACCTTGCGTTTAGTCAGGGGTTCTACGTCTTCCAAGATTGGAATTGTGAATTTAAAGCGAAGAGTGTCGGTTTTCGGCATCCACGTTAATCCGAGCGTATTCACCGACGGATCTGGATCTAGACAGATCTCATCCGTGATAGGAATGGCTAAATCCTCCTCTAGGACCCCCTCCAGTGTTTCCAGACGGTTGGAAGCCCATTTACGAAGCCTAAATCTTCCAGCCTGCATGAGTTCCTGCAGTTGTATTCGCAAATCCACCGCTTTATCCACGTCATTCGTCCCAGTTATCACATCGTCCATGTACGTGTCTTCTCGTACAGCCTTAGCTGCCAGCGGAAATCTTTCTTCTTCGTCATCCGAGACCTGTTTAAAAACCCTAGTCGCCATAGGTGACGGTGTTCAGCTCGTACATACTGATATCCTCCTCCGGTGATGATCTCCACAAAATAGATTGCAGTGGTCGATCCTCCTCACGAACCATGATTTGACGGAACATTTTCTCAATGTCTGCTACGAGCATCACCTGTTTAGTCCGACTCCGCATGATAATCGATCGTAGATCATCTTGAATCTTGAAGCGTTGAAGACGACGCGAAGCTTGGTGGTAGTGCTGGCTTCCTTCACTACTGGATGATGTGGAAGATAGCAGCGTTTCGGTGAACCCTTGACATCGTCGACCTTGCTCATATGACCGAGCTGAAGATACTCTTCCATGAACGCGCCGTATTGGATACGAAGATCTGCGTTTTTCGCTAATCTGCGCTCTGTAGATTGCAGTCGAGCTGCGATTTCCTTTGATTCGCCAATCCGCTGCAAAACGTCATTATCCTTTGGTAGAGAAATAGTGTAACGGCCGTCTTGTCCTCGTTGCACGGTACGAACAAAGTGCTTCTCGCAACGTGCTTCTTGTGGCGAATAGTTTTCCTTAGGCTCGACCTCCTCGCAGGACCAAAACCGAGCCATAATCTCCTCAAGACCTTCCGAAGCCGACACGTTGCGTTATGTTTAGTGACTGATTGGGAACCGATACACCACCACAAACCACCCAACCGAATACAGATTCGTTGAGTGTCGGCAGTCGTTTTCCTAACGAAATCTGCCGTCCATTCCTGAAGAAATTGAAGAATGATTCGATTCCTAGAACCATGTCCACGCTCCTGGACACATTGAATGATGGATCAGCCAATTCGATGCCATCTGGTAGGTTCCATTTTGAAACGTTGATCGTAGACATTGGTAGATTGACTGTCACTTTGGGTAGAACGAGGAAACTCATCCGTTGTGAAAAATTCGAAATTCTCGATCTAATAGTGGTTTCGATTTGTTGCCGAACGTTGGTCTTTGCCTGACCGATTCCATGTATCTTGACATCTACCTTGCTGCGGACTACCCCTAATCGCTGACTGAGATTCTCAGTTACGAAATTGCCTTCCGATCCTGAGTCCAGCAAAGCGCGTGCTGGATAACGATGCCCACTGTTGTCCTCGACGATTACGATAGCAGTCGCCAGGAGTATCTGGGAATGCTGGGCTGATCCGTAAGCCACCACGATGTCGTTGACCGCCATGTTGGACACTTGCGACGTAGGCACACTAGAGTTGGTTGAAGTGCTGGAACTAGAGGTAGACGTCTCCTGATCTTCCCTTGAACCATTGAATTTCTCTGGCTTCGATGTTGACTTCGAATAACTATCCTTGGCAGGTCTAAAACACACTAGCGAATGATGACGCTTTTTGCAATGTCGGCAGGAGAACATAGACTGACAACCCTTAGCCTGATGTCCGAATCTGAAGCAGTTCCTACATAAAGAATGGCTTCTAAGAACTGCTTCCCTTTCCGATAGCGGCATTCCTTGGAATACAGTACATTGGAACAAATGGTGTTTGGCGCTGAAGGCGGCACAACTTCCTCCGGATGATTGAATGGTGTGGAAGCTAGTCTTGATCGAAGATGCCTTGAACTTCGAAGGTTGATGAAACTGGGCTAAGTGCTTTGGCTCCGGTGACTTCACAGGAAGCGATTCCAGCATACGAATGCGACGCTGGAGGTACTCGGTCAGGTCCGTCACTGTATCCTGCTCCCTTGTAGAAGCAAAATCTTCCCATCCCCTCCGCGTCACAGGATCCAATCGCGCAGAGAGCATGTTTACCAACAACAGATCCTTATAGTCACCGGGTTGAATGATATTATCTAAGGACTGCACTATCTTCTCGAATCCATTGACAAGAGTGTGCAGATCAGATGAAGATTCTTTCGCCAAGCAGGGTAACTTAAAGAGCGCTTGCACTTGAAGCTTCTTCAGGTGTTTACTATTATCGTATCGCTTCTGTAGAATCTCCCAAGCGACCTTGTAATTGGCACTAGTGATTGGAAGAGAGTCGATCAGATTCTTCGGTTCTCCTTGAAGACATCCCTTGAGGTAGTAGAATTTCTCTACCTCGGGGAGATCCGCCTTGAAATGGATGATAGAGGAGTAAAGATCATGGAAACTGAGCCATTCCTCAATGTTTCCGCCAAATGTTTGCAGCTTGATCTGTGGCAACCTGACGTGATCGAAATTTCCAACCACAGACGTATTTAGACCCCTAGCAGACAAATTCATCTCAACCGGCTCCTGCTTCAACTTGATCTCGTCCATCAAAAATGCCTTCGCTTGATAATAGCGATCGCTAAATTCCTTCCTCTCCTTTGTATACGGGTTCTTTTCGTTGTCGTGAGCGTCATGGGTTTTAATTTCGATGAGGTACTGGGAAAACCTTTCCCACAGTTCGTCGAGCCTTTCCAAGCGAACGGTCATTTGACTGATGGTGGCATCCTCCGGCAAATTATCAACGTAGTTCCAGATATCGTTGAAAGTTTGTTGAACATCGCTTAGCTTCGCCACAATCACCTTGTACGTCGCCTTTGACATGATGGTTTCACAGCAATCAATCGGTAGTTGAATGGATGAAAATAGTGGTGTAGTATATCGCGAAATTGCCTAGCCTCGCTAAGACATATACCATGCTCTAACTGACCTTAGAAAATGAAAAATAATTCCAACGCAGTCGTCAGTATTCGTCCACACAATGTTATTCAAATAACGTCGATTGCTCGATGTCGCACGGGTAGTGTGATGAGAATAGAGGAGAAATTCGAGGCGGTAGTATACTGTTCAACTTACCTAAACAAGTGAACAGCGTCATGGTGCAGCAAAACATCCAAGTTGGTAGCAAGGCTTAGCCAGATGAGAATCAAATCTCGGTAATTTTCATGAAATTGTGTGAAGAGGGATAGATTCACTATAGTATCCAAATAAATTGCTTCGACGGGACATATACCGTGCAACTCACCCGGAGAAAACAACGGTGCTCCAATGACCGTACCAAATCAAGCAGAACGTATCCAAAACGTTCAATTATCGATTATGCAGCCTCAATAATCAGTAATCAATGGTTTCGTGCAGGGGTGTGTGTGTGGGGTTGCAAGCCAAAGAGGATAAATTTATTTAAAATTGTGCAGTACCTAACGTCCACGCTTCGGTGGGCATACACTAAGTGCTCACTAACCTGGACAACGTTCGACGTTGCTGCCTCCTTGCTTGATTCCGTCCTTCAGTGAAGAGAAGGAACGATTACCCTAATCGATACCAATGTTAATCCGGGACTGATGAATCGCTTAGATCTTGCACCAGAGGTCCCTATCTGGTTGAGCGACACGACGGTCCTTGTAGGAAGCGACGATCCTTGTAGAGCGGCGATGGCTCCGTAATGGCGATGCACAGTAGAACGAGGAATAAAGGCGGTGTTAGCAAAGGAAATGCCTAGCTTCGACAAGACATACACTAAGCATCTAATATTTACCTGCAAAACCCACAGGCGAAGCAAACTTAGTGGTGCCTTCCAAATCCGATACTAGTAACGATCGCCCTGCATCCTTAGTACAGGAAACCAACAGGGCTGCCAGGCTTGGCTTGGGTACACAACAACAGCCTATTCTTCCTTTGTCGTGATGAATATCCTATTCATCCACCGACAGAATGGCGATTCGCTATCACAGCGCGGTGACAATAGCGATAGTATCGTAATGCCCTTCGATGGTGGAGACCTTTACGCTCGATTCCGAGACCACTCCAGTTCTTCAGTATCCGGTTCGAAGGACCAAATGTCAACTCCGAAACCTACCTTCGATGGATAAGGAACCTTTCCCTTATCTTAGGCTCCGGAAGCCGACTTTTCAATCTGGGGTTTGGTCGGTGACGAGCGGACGCGGCACTTTCGGATCGGTGGCAAGAAAAACACCTTCTTTACTAACACTTTTTATTAAAACTAAATGAATTTGTTGAGACGAATTTTAAAAGCAACCGATCACGCCGTGGCGATAGTGTGTACTGAATTTTGATATCGTTCATCAGAGCTATCCATCCATCCACCGTGCTCTGATGATCGATAACAGTGACGTCACTCACCCGAGAGAATCAACGATCGGCTGGTCAGTGCGAGAGCCCGCCAGCTGATCATTGTACGTCTATTGTTGACCCACCATCCATAGCGAAAGGAAAACAATCACGATCGTAGGGAACATCATCCATCCAGTCGTAGTAGCCATGGTCTACAGCTGCAGCAGTGTATTGCCTGTCCATCGAACTATTGCCTCATCGAGAAGAACAATAACGTCTGGGTTGACTGTTGGCAGCAGCAGAGTCGTACACTGGTGTGTTTAGGGGGTGAGGAGCCCAAACAAAAAGTAATATTGGTAACAAGTTGGATCCTTAAATGTGCACATTTTTTAAATTGGAGGTTTTTGAGTAGACAAGCGATTGCCAAAAATCTTAAAAATCTTGGTTTGTATAATAAATCTGTAATCTTTACCTATAGATAGCAGTATGAAAATAAATGAAAAAAATCTGTGTCAATCGAGATAAATCTGTGCATGTTCAAGCCTAGTGACTTGTGGTGACACGGTCACTTGTCCGGATCAGTGCTCGATACGGAATGAATATATGACTTAAACACAAACAATTGAATTTGTGTGGAAAAGTTATGGTTTTCTCAACGCTAATGGTGTATGTTGAATCAGGGGTTCATTGCAAGCACGATTTGAAAAGCTTTATGTGAGTGCTCTACGGATGCCTAAACATGTGAAATCAAATGCTAAGAAATCTTATTATTTTATGTGCTGCTGTTGGTTTAATTGTGATTCCGCGACGAATTTGAATTTTTCAGTGGCAAAAATTTCAGAATCATTGATCATCATTAAAAACAGATGATGTTTTTAATTTAATTCAATTTAGTAGCTCGCGACTTTCTAGAAATACGCAGTATTGACATTGATGAACAAGTAGAGTTTTAGAACCGGAAATATAGAAAACATGTATCGTAAAACATATTACAAGTTCCAATTTCATCACCGTACTAACAGCAGCCGTTGTTCAAATAAAGCAACAGATCCGGTTCATGTTTGGCGTCATACTATATGTCAAACACCGCGACAGTAATCTACCCGCATTCCCTTGCACTGCCAAACAACCCCCTCGTTTCTCACCTACCAGCTCCGGGAGTGCGATGATAAATGATGTGAACAAATGGCTCAAATTAGCTAACATGGTTCCGCAAACAGCGATGGATAAAAATCTCCCTTCGGAAATGATTGATGTACGTACGATTGTTTGTTCGTTTTATCATGTACCAGTTCATCAAAAGCACCCGTTTCTGTACGTATGAATATTTCAAAATAAAACTGAATAAATGCTTCAACTGATCTGAGCATCTGATAACCATTTTGTCAATTTTAGCATAGATCACGCTGGAAACAACGCAAAGTCCTGTTAATTGAATGTCATCAAATGAATCAATCACAAACATTTTTATCAACTTCACATCAAACCTGACAGTACATGCATTCAATCCTCCCGGTCCCGGGAAATAGGTTTTCCAACTTCGAATACATAAACATCCCATGTCATGCGGGAAAACGTTTTCCTCCCGAACATCTGCCAAATCGGCTGCCAAGTGTGCCGTCGGTCTGTCAGAAGTCGGTTATACCTTCTTCTTCTTCAAAAGAGCTCCCCGACGATTGATTGGCTTCGTGGCCGGATGTCGAACCAGAGTGACACATTTGCCATAATACTACATAATATATAAACTCGCACGGCTGGCAAACGGCGGCAAAGTGTTTTCGATATTCAAGTGTCGGCTGTCGTTCATTGTGTTTTCGTTTTTATGCGTTGCTTTGTGATACACACATATAATTCTTCCTGTCGCTTTCCCCACCCACACCCCGACATCGACTGCTTTCAATTGCATGATTTATTATCATGTGACAACAATGACGACAGCACTGCCAGGAGCAGCAACAACAGCAGGATTAGAATGGGTACTTTGAACCGGGTTAGATTGGAAGGTCAGGTGTGCAAGGCGGTCGTCAATCGATTGAATTTTCCGTCCAGCATGTGGTTGTTTGTTGACACTGGAGGTGTCAAAGTTGGCACCCTAATTTATGTATGCATTGGCAGACAGGTTGTGGAGGTAATTTTTTTTTTCAAATTAATGTATTAATGCGGTTGAATAGTCAGCTGTGGAATTAATTTGGCTTTTACTGCATACGAGATTTGGCATTCAAGATACGATTTGGTGAATGTATATGCTCTACATAAACTTTATCAATAATATTGATGGAGTATGTGAAAAACATCAGCGCCAGTACTTTAGTGATAGGCAAGTTCGCTTTATACCACAGAAGTCTTGTTTCCATTCCAACTGAGGTTTTTGGGATTTTTCCGAGGCATAAAAATCGTTGAAATCAAGCAGTAAGTGGACGGAATTATGGAAAGAAATTCAATGAAATTACCATAGCATTTATTGCTACAAATTAAGCTTTCCGAACCGATCATCCATGCTGTCAAAAGATCCAGTGAGTTATCGATTACTTGCCAAGGTCAACTGCTTAGCTATTACATTTTACTTGCTATTGCGATTTGGAACTATTATATGTTCGTACGACCTCAGTCTTAAACCGAAAATTTCGGGTTTCACTCCATTATTCTGTTCAGTCTACTACTTTCAACAAGTCCAATCTGTTATGTCACTTTTTTGTTTTCATTCGACCTGCAAACATTCTGAAAATAATTTCAGTTGAAGGACTGTGAATTTAGATCGGTATAGGATCTCAGAGTTCCGGATTTCTGCCACTTAATAGGTGCATTTGTTAACGGATCTTGAACTTGCACAGTATCAGCAGCTGTTTTGCATGATCCTTCTCTCTTTATTGAGTTCTTTGCCTTCTCTTTTCTTAGTTTGCAACCGTATTTGCAATTCACGCCATCGAGATTTCGGTGATCCCCACTACGCTAAAAATAGTTTTCCTGCAAAAAGAAAATATGAAAAAAGGCTGAACCAAATCTACTAAACATACCTCTTTTTCAAATTTGAACATACTTCCAATTCCTTTGTCATAAGCTTTTGTCGGTTTTTCGAAAAGAATCTGGCAATAGTTCTAGCTAAGGGTCTACTCATAAACCACGTAGACTTTTCTGGAGGGAGAGGGGGGTCTGATTGTTTGGCAGCCGTGGAAATGGATGTTTATGTTTCAGTTATTTTAAAATTTTCATTTGACCCTTACCGTCCGAAAATAGTGTGGGTGTGGTACTAATAGATCGTTAGATCAGCTGTTTGTTAGAAAATTCTAATGTACAGGGTGCGGCAGAAAATAATGCGAAAATTTGTTCTATTTTCTTTCAATTCCCATTTTTAACTAATTCAAGCAATAATATCGGAGCAACATTTTCGAGTACAGTTATTTTTCGCCGGAAGCCTTTCGGACGTAGTCCTCCGATATCTACTGCCATGTGCGTGTTATGGTTGACTTCAGGGTTTTCACACTAGGGTGTGATGTTTTGCAGGCTCGTGTTTCAACATATGCCCAAATCGAATAATCCAACGGATTAAGATCTGGACTGCTAGGGGCCACAAATCCTTTGGCCAAAACTTCATGTTATCGTTCAACCATTGTTGGGTTCGATTGGACGTGTGACACGGCGCTCCATCCTGCTGTAGGGCAATATACACTTCGGTATTGATTTTAACTCCAGCATCAATGAAAATAGGCAGCATTTTCAAACCGTTGGACGCCACCAAACCAAACATCATGACACCAGCCGGATGTTTGGTGTGAAATTTGAATTTCACTTTTTCCGGAACGTTCTCCATTTTTTGGCCACAGCATCGATGCTGAAAAGCTTTTCGTCGGAGAACAGGATTATTATTTTTTCGTGAACATTTTGACGAATTTGCTATAAAACAAATAGAATGTTTGGATGCAGCACTTGAAAGTAAACATAAACAAATACACTTTCGACATAAATTAGTCACTAGCTACACGAATGAACGCAATACTCAAGTTTGAACATTTTCGCATTATTTTCTGTCGCACCCTGTAATGCCGGAAATAACCATGGGTTCATTCGGTAGCTATAGATAGAGAAAGAAAAAAAAATGCTGATGTCGCTCCGTACATCATATTAAAAAGGCTGATAAAACAAAAAACTAGCAAAGTCTGTACAAAATCGTAGATTGCTCGTCTTGAAGGCTTGAGAATTGAGTCGTGTCTGCTGAAGATGATCCAGATTTATGAACCTCCAGATTAATTGTTCAGGGAAATTCTTCAGAAAAGTTCAGGGAAGTTTTTCAAAGAAGTTAATGGAAGTTCTTTAGATAAATTTTGGGAGTTTAATTAGAGAAGTTCAGGGACGTTCTTCTGAGAGATACGCAGTAGTTTTTCAAAGAAGTACAGGGAAGGTCTTCAGAGAAGTTCGAGAAATTCTTCAGAGGAGGTCAGGTATTTTTCCAGAGAAATTTGATAAAGTTCCTCAGAAAAGTTCGAGAAAGTTCTCCAGAGAATTTCGAGGTAGTTTTTGAGAGGAACTTCAGCGAATTTCTTCAGAGTAATTTCAAGGAAATTCTTCACAGAAACTACAGGAAAGTTCTTCAGAGGATTTTCAGGCCATCTCTTTACCGAAATTCGAGGAAGGTTTTTTGTAAAAGTTCTTCAAATAACTTCTGGAAAGTTCTTAAAAGAACTTCGGGAAAGTTCTGGAGAGAACTTCGGGGAAGTTCTGCAGAGAACTTCAGGGAAATGCTTCAGAGAGGTTCAGAGAAATTGGTTAGATTCATTCTTTTGAGGTTTTTAATTATTCAGTTCAGAGAATTTCAAAAAGAAAAAAAACGACAAAGCAAAAGTTCGTCAGAGAATTTTAGGCAAATTCCTAAGAGGAACTACATGGAAGTTCTTCAGAGGATCTTCAGGGCATCTCTTTACCGAAATTCAGGGAAGTACTTCATAAAAGTTGTTCAGAGAACTTCGGGAAAGTTCTTAAGAACTTCGGGAAAGTTCTTAAGAACTTCGGAAAAGCTCTGCAGAGAGCTCCGAGAAAGTTCTGCATAGAGCTTCGGGGACGTTATTTAGAGAATTTCAGGGAAGTTCTTCAGAGTAGTTCAGAGACATCGGTAAAATTCATTCCTTTGAGGTTTCCAATTATTCGAATGTACCGGTTTTAGAGCAGCAAAATGCTATGATAGGTTTATTTAAAGCTTGCATAATATTTTTGCGAAGAGTGGCTGTAAATTTCATGTAATTTTGGGGAAAAATGGCAATTTTACAATTTTGTAGGATAATTAGACGGAAAGCACGTTAGTATGAAAGCTCCAGTATGAAAGTATGTCAGCATAGGAGCAAACGGGAGGATCAGTGATGATGGGGTATTTGCGGATTGCTCATTCGAAATCGATTTTCAGCAACGAGCTTGGCCTCCCATCACCAAGCCCACTTTTCTCGATGATCAAACCCGTCCCATATGTTATTTTGGCAGATGACGCTTTTCCTCTTCATCAACACGTAATGAAACCATATTAGTGCAGAAACCAGAGCAAAGACGAAAAAGTATTCAACTAAAGGTTGCCTCGAGCAAGAAGCATTCGGGATTGCGTCAGTTCGAATCCGCGTTTTGCGAAGGACATCTGAGTTTTTTTTTCAGAAAGAGTGCCTTTAATAGTCCGCGCAGTTTGTGCTCTTGATAATCCTTCATAAAACAGAGCTCAAAAGCGTTCAGTACAAAAATACAAATAGTCGGTCGAAAGGTCGGCGAAATTAAATTATAAAATTACCAAAATATTCAAGGCATATTATCATGTGTATACTGAAAATTTGACCATCATAGAAGGAAAAAACTTAAACGAATACATCATTCTTTATTTTTTTATTTATTTCATTGCACAGTGGGCAAGAACGGCTTGTGAACAAGGCCATTTTCATTTGAAAATTGTCTGGGGAATCGTATGGAACTGGTTTCAATCACCGCACGAGTATGGTTGTGGACAACTTTGCACGGAGAGGCTGAAGATCAATCAAATAGTGCTAATCCCATGTGAAATTTTCTGAATAATCGAATAAAAGCAGTTTCAACTACCGCAAGGCTCTGTGAACAAAGATATGGCTGGTTTTACCCCACTTCCCCTTGTATTCTCGAATCTTTGTTCGGAGTTGTTTGTTTAAAATCAAACAAAAAAGACTAATCCTATGTAAAATTTCTTGAAAAATTTAAAAAAGCTGTTTCAATTACCGCAAAGCTCTGTGAGCGAAAATATGGCTGATTTTACCCCACCTCCCTTTACATTTTTGAATAATTTATAGATATCTTTGCACGGAGAGGCTCAAGATCTACAAAATAGTGCTAGCCCCATGTGAAAACTCCTGAAAAATCGAATAAAAGCTGTTTCAACTACTGCACGGCTCTGTGAACGAAGGTATGGCTATTCTTTTATTCGATTATTTGGTAAATTTCACATGGGACTAGTACTATTTGATCTTAAGCCTCTCCGTGCAAAGATGTCTATAAATTATTCATTAATATAAGGGGAAGTGGGGATAAATAAGCTCTATAACTCCACAACAATATTCGTGCGGTGATTGAAACCAGTTCCATATGATTCTCCAGATAATTTTCAAGCGGGAATGGCCTTGTTTAAAAGCCGCGCTTAAAAGCGACAAAAGTTACAGATTTTTTCCTTAGTTTTCATCATTTCTTGCCCACTGTTCACTGTGTAATGAGAGCTGACAACGAAGGAGTCTCGCTCAAAGCTACTACATTTTACTCAGCGCAAGTGTTGGCAGCCTTGATAAACAAAACGAAAACCGTTGTCAAACCGTCGCACAGTGGGGAAAATGGGACCCAAAATCACAACTAATTAAAGGCCGCTGGATAAGTGCCCTTTAAAACAGCTTATCTTATGTAAACAAATGCGAGAAATCGAATGGTGATGGTTTCATCTTGGGCAGACCCCGAGAAGTGGCTCATTTTGCCCGATTTTCCCCTAATTTCGGAAGAAAAATTGAATAATCACACATTTATCATATTAGCTCTGATAATATTGCATCCATTTGTGCTGTACTATTGTGGAAGTGTCTGGAGAATCCAATGGAGGTAATATTGTCTTGTAGAAACGTCAGGAACTGTCCATTTTGCCTGATATTCCCCACATGCTGAAAGTACTAGATATGCCATGTGGTTTTGGAAATTTGGGCGAATTAGAATCTATAAAAATGCAATACACTATTGTGGAACTGTCCTGAGAACTGAATGAAGAGTATGTCGTCTTATGTAAACATCAGTTATTGTTCATTTTACCCGCTTTTCCCTACATACTGGAAGAATCAATAGATAAAATGCGATTTTTGGAATAGCTGCGCATTTGAATCAAATCAAATGCCGTAGAATATTATGAAAATGTCTGGAAAATCGAATGAAGTGGATGTAGATTCATGCAAACTTCGGAAAGTGGCTCGATTTGCCCGATTTTCCCTTAATTATGAAAAAATAATTGGATAATCCTACGTTTATCATATTTTCACTAATAATATTGAACCCGTTTGGGATCTACTATTGTGAAAATATCTGGAGAATCCAATGAAAGCAATATTGTCTTGTAAAAACCTCTTGAACCGTCCATTTTGCCCGATAATCCCCACGTACTAAAATTCTTAATATGTCATGTGGTGGTCAAAATTTCCGCGAATTAAAATGTATAAAAATGCAATCCACTATTGTGAAACTGTCTGGGGAATTGAATGGAGGGGATTTCGACTTGTGTAGGCATCAGTTATTGTCCATTATATCCGCTTCTCCCTGCATACTGGAAGAATCAGTATATATAATGAGGTTTAGGGGAAAATTAGGGGAAAATTGGGCAAAATGAGCCACTTCTCGGGGTCTGCCCAAGATGAAACCATCACCATTCGATTTCTCGCATTTGTTTACATAAGATAAGCTATTTTACAGGGCACTTTTCCAGCGGCCTTTAATTAGTTGTGATTTTGGGTCCCATTTTCCCCACTGTGCGTCGGATTGAATTTCCGCAAATATCTCTGTGCTTTACTGCTCCGAACTGTATAAGGCTATTGAATATCTGGTCTAAGTTTTTGCAAATGTAATTTTTAAAATTGCTCCCGTATGGCTTCCATGATAGTTGATAAATATGAACAAACGGAATCGCTTATTTATCTTCTGCGATAAGCTGTCAAAAGAATACACATAAAACGGGTATAATTAATTCCGCTGTTAAAATTATCCAGCTGAAATAAACCAAGATTGAAGAAAGGTGACACCTATTGTGAGACACACTGTACAACATCACTGATTATTTCAGTTTTTGCTGAGTGTGATTCACGGCAGTATGGTTCGTTTGAAGAAAACTATGGTATATTTTATCTATTTGAAAGTTAGTCAAATTGAAGCTTACTTACCGAGTTATCATATCAAAATAATCGTTACAGTGTTTTGATAGAAGGACAAATGAAATTAGACGTTTGGTAATTGGTTGTGAATAGTCAACTTTTCCAAAGCCGACATTTCCATCTCAAAAATACATTTTTCGTATGATATCGCAAACATGAATACTTGTGTAAGTCGCATTTAAATATAAACTGTAAGATGCTGACATTTGAATGTCCTCGCCACCTTCTCCTATAAACGTCCATGCATAATAAATGCATTCCGAAATCAATTTCATAATATGTGTACTCTGCAGATAGGTAAGAAAACACGTCCTAAGTTTTACACTCTTACTTGTTTGTCACTGAAAAGCATCGAAACAGAACAAACCCCTCATACTCTCAGCGCATAGAAAACTAGTATTACACAAGATGCATCGCATGACACCAATCCTCCCAACTTTGCATCCAGGAATAATACTTCCCCAGTATAGTTCCATGCTCATCAGATTACGTGCTCGTTTTGCCCCACCTGTCCTTCCGTTCCCATTGACAAACACGTTATATAGTGGATGCGTGTATGAATGCCTCGGCTGCGCCTACAAACAAAAACATGTTTGCATATTAAATTTAATATTTTTATGCAAATGCACGTCCTCTGGGCGTTGCGGTTCTTCGTCCGCCCCTCAACCAACCGACCACTCACTTCTTACAAGGGATTTCGGTGTAATCTAAAGTTTCTGCCGCTTCCTCACTTCTGGTGCTATTCTAATGCTCTTTTTCAAATCGAATATAACGAGAAATAGTCGAAGAACTTGTCCCTCGTTCCACCATCTGAAAGTTACCGTCCGTCGGGTGGAAATTGCGACAAAACTTCCCTGGCACAAGTGACATGACGTGCACTCTTCGGTTCTCTCAAGATTCAAGAAGCATGCAGCCTGTTATGTTGTGGAATCGAAATCTTCATGAAGTGCTAGCTCTGGCTTTGTCGAGGGCCGGTTCGAGGGGGTGCTATCAAATCATAGCCCGCTTGACTTGACGGTGGAGGCAACTGTTAGCCGATGTGGGATGTGGGACACCATCCGGAATAATGACATCCAGCAGCGGTGTGGATGTAAGAGTCTCATACGTTATAATGCACTTGTTTTCTGGCATCAGTCGAGGTGGAAAAAGTAGCAAGAAAGATGCATGCATGCACTTCTTCAAACAACCTTCTCCGTAGTCGGAGTCGGTCGTCTCGTTAGAAACGCAGGAGAAAGGTCATTTGCATATTATTGAAAAGCATATCCCTCGGGATTTGTTCCGCTCCCGTAGAATGACACGGAGCATTACGATCTCTGATGTGATCATAATATTCGTTGGCATTCATTCTGCCTTACGTATGAACTATTGTCCTAGAAGTCACCACACAAAAGGTACCGTTATTTTATTAACCATTAGTGGGAAATCCACCTCAAGTCACTAAACATAAACAATTTATTTATACTGAGCAACACTGACTGGGAAATTCCTGCAGTGACCTCTGCGGAGACAATCTTCCCATTCTAGGAGGTCTGTTTTCTTCCAAAGGAATGCGTTGTTCGTTCATTGTTTCACAGCTCGTCGCATCATTCCTCAAGAGCCACACGCGAATCAATAATGTTCCCTTTCTAAGAACCACCATCCAACCTGCCGGAAAATACCTTGGCACCCATTTCAATCTCTTCGCTGCCGTTACTCACAATCAACAAGCGAAGTCGCAGCAAATAGACGGAATTCCGGCAAACGACCGAGGTACCGCCGCCGTACATACCGGCACTGCTGGGGCACTAGCTGACTTGACTGGCTGTGATAATGACCATAATGATGAAATGAAAATTCCTTTCATTCTTAGCAGCATCTCGAGCACACCGTCGTTCACCCTCGATAAAACTAGATAGCTGATGCACGCGCTCCACTCGCTGAGTTTACTTCTTGGCGGCGGCGACGAGCATGGTGACCTTTTACAGCGAAAGAAAGAAAAATGGATCCATTTGGCCAACACCACCGACCGACCGACCGGCTTCGCAAGCCATTATTGTTGAGAAGACGCGATGGCATTCTTCAAATGATTCATAGCTCGGAATTACGCTGCGAATTTGAGGAACCGAATCATTCCAGATAGACTTGCTATCTTTATGCAAGGACTTTGACACACCGGGTAGATTTGATTTCGGGGAATGCGTTGGGAATTGGGTGATTGGGAGTGAGCGAATTTCGAGCGTTCCGTGATTACTTCCACTAGAGGAAAGGAGGGATTATTTGAATTGTTAGTGAGTTTTGTTTTGTTTTGTTTTGTTCGAGTGAGTATTTGACGTTGCTTTGTCTTATTTAAGATGCCAAGGTTGAAGGATTTAAACTTGCTTTTGAATGAAATATCGGTTGTTAATCTTCCTCGCATTAAAAAAGAGTTACAAATGATACCTTCGGGTCATATTGATCCGGATTTTATTCGACGTTTTTTTAATTATTTTATTACCGTTGAAGCATGAATTTTATGGCAAACAGTCTGTGATTGGATGGAATTGGCTGCCTAAAACGGAATTGACCACTTATGAACTGCTAAATATCTTTGATCATACACCGAAAAAAAAAAAAATAATTCTAGCAAGCGCGTAAAATTTCCCCTCGTATAAATCGAAACCAAAAGAGGCGTGAACAAAAAATATTGATTGCAATCTTGCATGCGCCATACAACAATGTTTGCAATTTTTCATGCAACAGGCTAGATTTAGGCGTTATCTGGCTTAAATTTACTTGAAATATCCCATAATTTTCTGCCAAATCTAGCATTCATTTTATGTTCATTAGATAACACAGAACATTCAATATTTGAATCCTAGAGAGATTAAGCTGTTTAGTGGAATACCAGTAACTAGAAATGAGAAGAAAAATTAGTATTTTCCATATAATTCCAACTACCTTTGTTTGTCTTGACTGATTTTCGTCTACAATGTGCAAACAAAATACGCGTATCTGTCAAGATAAGCAAAGGTAGTAGGAATTAAATAGAAAATATTAATTTTTCTTCTCATTTCTAGTTATTCAATATTTCTTTCTCCCTGTGTTTAATAGGGTAATTGATAAGATATGTCCATGTCAGGCTCATGTTAGACTCAAAAGACAGAAGAAGGTAGGTCCGAAAGCCCGATAAAAGTGCGCAAATTATGATTTTAATAGAACCTAGTTGTACGGCACATGAAAAAATGGAGAATTTCACGGGCAATTCTTGGGACCCCATATCGATTCCAATACGGGAGAATGTTAAAAACTCAACTTCCTCATTTTACAATATGTATATTTTTGTAGTTTTGTGCACTATTTGAAATTTCTTTTTCCAAAGTTTTATGACGATTGAAAGAAAATTGTACAATAAAGATTGGACTCGAAAAAAATGTGACACTTTGTTTTGGGTGTAACTTTTTATCGCGTGGGTAAAATGAATGAAATTTTGGGTAATATTAGTTTGGAGTGTTATATTTATGTGTGTAAAAGAAAAGAAGAGCAAGAAAAGCTACGGCAGCAAATTTTGGGCGCGGTGATCGATAATCCTGGTCAGTCGCACAGATGGATGGCAAAAGGCTTGGAATCCACCATTCCACCGTGTCCCGCATTGTGAAGATGTTCCAGGAGACGAAGACCATCGAGCGGCCCGCTGGAAGCGGCCGAAAACCGAAAACGGAAGGCGCGGAAGATAAGGCAGTACTTGAAGAATAACCCGAACCTTTCCACCCGAGAAGTGGCCAAAAGTCAATTTGTCGAAGTGGTTCGTCCAGCAGACCATGAAGCGGACTGGGTTACGTGTTTTTCAGGTCAGGAAGGCGCCAAACCGGACTGACAAGCAAAACACGGTGGCCAAATTGCGTGCGCGGAAGCTGTTCTGTCAAGCCAGACTGTCTCGTCATGGACGACGAGTCATATATCAAGGCGGACACCAAACAAATCCCGGCTTCGAGTTTTTTGTCGGTACGTCCCGCATTGAGGTTCCGGAAAAGTTCCGCAAGAGAAAGATGGACAAATTCGCGAAGAAGTACCTGTTGTGGCAGGTGATCTGCGAGTGCGGATGGTACAGCAAGCCGTTCGTTACAACCGGCATCATAAACGGGCAGATTTATCGAGAGGAATGCTTGCATAAGCGCTTGCAGCCCTTCCTCCGCTCTCACCGTGGTCCCACGCTATATTGGGAGGGACCTCGCTTCGTGCCATTACGCCAAGCCTGTAATGGATTGGTACGAAGCGAAGGGTGTTAATGTGGTCCCGAAGAAGGCGAACCCGCCAAACAAACCAGATCTTCATCCGATCAAAAAGTTTTGGGCGATAATGAAGAAGAAGTTGAAGAAAAGCGGAAAAACATTCAAAACCGATGAAGCTTTGAAGAAAAAACTGGGAGAAATTGTGTAAGGAAGAGTGACAAAACCTCGCCCAAGATTTCATGAGCAGTGTTGTTTATTGTTTATTCGGCAACAGGTGATATACCCACCCCAATGACAATTGTGTTTAACTTAAAACTAACATACACACACAATATTCTGAACCCTAGCGAACAGTGACTAACATAAAAAACGCCTCAAAGCACATTTGTTTCGTTTCTCGTGACACATTAAAATCAAACACATGGTAGCACCTGTTAAAAACACGGGACATGCATCGCATAGGTTCATTGAAGCCATCATTTGTTCGTGCAGGAGGACAGCTTAGAAACTGATGTGTTGGGAGGTTTCGGCGACGAATGTTTATATCCAGTAGACTCAGTAGCGATGCACAATCAATGTTGCTTTGAAGAATATCTCCGATGAAGCATGCCTTTGACATGTTGCGTCTCGACTCGAGTGGTCTCATGAATGAGCTTGCAGCGGCTGGTATAACTTGGCAAATTCATTGGATCCTCCATCTGAGGTGACGAAGGGCGAATCGGATGAATTTCTGTTGAATGGCTTCTGCGTGTTGAGTTTCGTTCTGATAATATGGGGACCATACGACGGACGAGTATTAGCGATAGGCGTACAATTGCGCAGTATATAGCCTTCAGGCAGTAAACATCCTTGAACTTTTTGCCAAAGCGGAACAAGAAGCCCCGCTGCAACGAAGCTTTTTACACAACGTACCAACGTGGTCCTGTGAAGGTTAATTTAGAGTCGATGAGAGTCCCAAGTCCAGTTATCGTAGTATCACGTCGCATTTGTACACCTGCCAGCAGCCATAGTCAAATTGGAAGAGGAGAGCGCCTGTGACAAAGAAAATTACTGAACATTTGGCCACATTCAGAGACATTCGGTTGATACGCATACCATTCGGCAAAGGTTTCCAACCGTTGTTGCAAAGATGCGATCTCCTCCGGAGTCCTGATCGTGTAAAAAGCTTCAAATCGTCGGCATACGAGAGTTTCAGTGCAATCCAGGATGAAATTAACATCATTCATGTACAGCAGAAATAAAAATGGCCTGAGATGGCTGCCTTGGGGAACACCAGACCACACCATGAAAGGAGATGAAACGTGGTCTCCTATTCTGACGGACATCCTTCGTCCGGTCAAAAAAGATCGGATCCAAAGAAGCAGACTGTCATTCATGCCTAGTTTGTCAAATTTAGCAATCGCAATTTGATGATTCATTTTATCAAACGCTGCGGATAAGTCGGTGTAAATAGCATCTACTTGTTGACCGAGTTCGATTTGGCGAATCACATACGAAGTAAAGCAGGTGAAATTGGTTGTCGTCGAGCGTTTAGGCATACAACCGTCCCAACTAACATTTTTAGTTGCCTAAGCCGAAGTTAAGAACTTATAAGCTGTTTTATAGTTGTATAAAAGCAAGTGAAGCTGAATAAGCTATAAGCAGAATTAAAAAATCGATGCAGTACTTATGCTTAATGTAACACAGCTTTAACACAACATTTAGCTTTAGGTTGCATACTTTGAAAAGAAAGCTCTTATGCGAACAATGTTTGTCTGCATTTACACAGCTTGATTATGTAGCTAAGAAATTAGTCGGTTAAGCTTTTAAATTATCATTCTGTGTTCTCTTACACAGTTTTATTTGTTTACTTTATAATAGCTTTTCAAAAGCCTTTATATTAGAAATACCTTAGCCGCTATACAGCTTAGTGATTATAGCTGTATAAAATGTTGTATAAGTACATTGAGCGAACATATCGAAAAGACTTCATTCGAATATAGTATGGAAATTTGCCAGAAGACATTATTGCAAATTTTATACGATTCCCTTATGGAAAGAAATCATATGACGATCGTATGAATATTTTCCTCACATGAAAAAAAAAGTTGCAATCGGGATGCGAACCATGAACCTCGGCATCCAGAGCCGAGCCACAATCCCACGAGACTATACACGCTTGATAAGTGATGTCAATTGAAAGCGTAGAAGAGGCATGCTTTTATCGACCAATGCAACAATACTCTTTTCTTTTAATACGATCTCTTATGGCTTTGTGGTTAATAGTTCTGATCGTAGGGATAATTTCCTGAGTGTAGTTGCGGCACAGAGTATGGAGCATATATGCAGTTATTTATATGGAGTTGTTGAGCTTGAGCTCTTGAGTTGAGTCTTAGCTGTCAAACTAAATAAAAGGAATACCGTCCATTTTATCGAGCAGAGCATTTAGATTTCAAAATATTTCGAAGGATGTTTAAAAAAATTAAGAAAAGCGGTGCTTACTATTGAAAACGAAATCTGAGAAAATATGAAGCTTATTTGAGGAATTCATATTCGGAGATTCGCGCAATTGACAGTGCTGTCGAAAATTGTTTTCAAATAAACAATATAAATTCCACTGAGCAGAAGATCAGGTGTTCATTTCCCGGTCTTAGTGGATTTTTTTTAATCACCGGGAATTCATTAATATAGCAATGATAAATATAGCAATCTATAACAACAGTTATAAATGAAATTGATATTAATGTAGTTTAAAAAAAGTATAACAAATGAATCCAAGCGCGGCACAGCTAACAACGTAAATTGGATGGTGATCATGTTTAGATTCTAAGAATCTCGGTAACACTGATTTTCAAAACAGTACAAACCTGTTCGTAAAGCGCTTCAGCAATTATTGTTGTTCATCATTATTAGAACTAAAATATGTTTTGAACACTTTAAATACGGGTACTGGAATTCCTCACAGCTGATATGGATCTGAGGATACAGCCACCGTTCTTAAGGTGAAGGTGCAGAGTTTAAATCTGGTAAGTACACGGGTAAGTGATATATAAATATATAATATATATCAACATTATAATACAAAGTTCATATAGTTAAATGTTAATTACGCATGACAACGATAAAACAACACCATTGCCGTAATACCGTCCACGAGTATTGTAAACAGTGTTTGACATACATATTTTTTCGATTGCTGTATAGTGACTATGTTTAAGCGTTTATATCAACGTGTTAAGACTACCAATAAAAAGCTGTTTGCCACATTTCTAAAAATAGAAATTGCGATAAACAAATAAATATGCTGAATATGCGTTTCAAAAGAACAGTTACGTAATAAGTTGTATAATATTTGGATAAAAGCTTCCTAGGCTATAAACCGATTACATATTCTGCTTGACATTTTTTTCATTTTCATGAAGCTGGGTAGATTCGCCAGATTTGCTTGTGAAAATATTGGCTGGGCGCTTGTGCAACCACTATTTAACCATTACTCAGTTTAAAGTTGTATACGTATTGCCTATGAAGCGTTTATTTAATTAAAAATGTTACTTGGGGTGTTAGTCTGGCGAAATATAATGGCCGAAGTGGAGAAAAATCATACGAAGAACTATCAGCTCAAACAGCTTGGAAGTAGAGTTCAGCGCAGCTATTCCTCGGTAGTTCGCAATATTTCTCTTCCAGCGCTTCTTAAACACTGGAAAAAAACATATGACTGTTTCCAGCAGTCCGGAAATAAACCCGAAGCGAGGGATGAAAAGAATACAGACGCTAGCGGTTTTGCCAATATATCCAAACATCGTTTTAACACTAGAGATGGTATGCCGTCTGGGCCATATCCAGTGGAGGATTGCAGTTCCTTACCAGCGGAAACAACCATGTCATCGGTGACAACGAACTGAGACAACATTTGAGGTGGCTGCGTCTATATTCTGAAGATTGAGATGTTCACTGGTGAAAACGTTGCTGAATTGAGAACGAAGCATATCTGCAATATGGTATGGAGTCGGCTTCAATCAGAGACCGTTGGTCATCGTAGAAGGTAGTCCGGATTCCGTTCGTTGGTCATTCCTGTAGCACCAAATACTTTTTGGTTTGTTTTTTAGGCGGCTTTGTAGACGATCTTGAAAGACGTCGAACAAATGATTGTTGAGTTGCTTGTACTCGGTGTTCAACTTCATATATATCGCTCTCGTAGAGGCAGTGTGATACTTGATGTGTCGTCGGAGAGCAGCTTGCTTCATTCTTTTGAGGTGTTTGAGATCGGCATTAGACCAGGCTGGCTTAACGGGAACGTACTGATCGATAGCGTTAACAGGATGCATGATATCGTTGTTGCAGGGAGGTTAGTGTCTAAGTCTCTAAGAGCATCACCCCAATCGACATTTGTGAAAAAATCGTTCATCCCATCGAACTCAGCCTTACTGCCTTGCTGAAGGCTTATTTCGATTTTTATTTGCACAGGAGGATGATGCCTACAGATTTTGACTAGTGGTGCATGAGCTTGCATCACCGTGCTGTTCATGCATATTTCCTCGCTAAAGAAGCACAGATCTAGAATGCGGCTGTTTTCGTTTTCAATGACATTCATATGTTGGAGTTTAGCAGTGCTGTATGCGTCCAGTAATGTATTTGATGCTGAAGTTATTGAAGATCGAGAGGTAACCGGGAATAGATGACCATGAGAACCACGTTGCCAAAATATTGTGCTCAATTGCGAGACTATCCAATTGAGCGAGTCACGATGCTTGTCGATCAAACTTTCGTCGTTTATTCGGTCCGGAGGTATGTACACCACGCATAGGAAAAGAGTTGCGTTAACAGTGGTGATAGCGATCCATAGTTGCTCAACCGACAAACTGCCAGGAGGATTTAGCACACGAGATTGGAGAGTCGAACGGACAGCTAGCAGAACACCTCCTCCAATGCTTTTATGACTGTTTGACGGCGACCGGTCTTGACGATACACGGTGTATGAGTCATCGAACAGTTGACTCGTGGAAGTGTTTGCGTTGAGCCAAGTTTCACAGAGAGCGTAAACATCATAGCATCCATCGCTGAAGGCCAACTGATACTCGGCAAGAGAGCTGTTGATTCCTCCAACGTTTTGATAGTACATCAAAACATTTGCTAAGTCGGGTGCAATGATTCTCGCTGGATTGGAAATCCTAGGGATAGGAGACACATCAGGACAGGAAAATCCGTTACTGATAGAATACTTGCCACTGTTGGTAGCTTGGAAGACCCTGCCCTCAACACTACACTCAGGGCCGGGACGTCTTAGATGGCACGAACTAGAAGACTGTGACGGACTTTCGATAACAGCCGATGGCGCGACTGAGCTAAGTGAGACAGGGCCTTCCATAGTGCTTTCTTTCGGACGTCCCGGGTTGGATGACAGCAGATATGGTTGTCTTGGAGGATGACGCGAGGATGACTCGTATGAACCCGATGTAGTTGGAACTGATGATGCGCCGGTAGTGTTTACAGAGCGTGAGCTGCAAGCGGGAAGGCAATCAGGAAGAGCTTGTTCAGTGAAAAATGAGTACTTGCCTGGGTAAGCAGGCTGGAGAACCCCTTCAACAGTTTCGATAACAGGTCCGCGACGACTCCGATGAACGATGACTGCATGAGGCAGGCCTGCGTCGAACTGAGAAGTGGTCTCCATAATGCTTTCTACGGTGCGTCGCGGTATCTCTGCAGAGAAGTTTTCGCCGTGAAGTCAGTGTTAAGAGAAATATAGGAGCATTCAGCAGAACTTCAATAAATAAATTACGCCAAAACATAGCTAATATATAGTCATTCAATCCCTGAAAATTTGAGAAGCATCCGAATTAAAATGAATTTTTGGTGATCATTTTTGTTTGTCTCATTTTGTCCAGTCTTTAATATTACTGATCTGTTGCTGCTGCTGCTGCTACTGATGCTAACGCACTGTATGCGTGAACGTTGCGATTCTATGCGTGGAGCGGGGAGCGGTGCGCTGTGTGGGTGTACGGGTGAATCCGATCGCCTTCGGGCGCACTCACTCAACGATTTCGGATGACCATTGGCGATGTAGTAGTGTATCTCTGGTTAGCGTCACCACGCGGAGATGAAGCGAAAATAGGCGGGGTAATAATTCGCCAGCTAGCACTGCTTGATTTTCGAATTGCACTGAAAAACCACACTACCTTCTTAGAAAAAAAAACTCACTTTCACTCTATCCACTGGAGTGAATCGATTTTGAGAAAAAACTAATAGTTTCGAAGGATCGCACTCGAATAAATCTTTTAAAATAACGGAGCGCTGGATCGAACAAACTTTCATCTTTCGCTGAACGAAGTGGGTGTGATTTTAACTTAGCAAGTCATATTTATGTAATCTCAACTGAATGGCAACAAGTGTGCTACTAGGGTCATAAACGGTGTTTGAAATTAAAAAAACGTGCCGGCGTAGGTGAAAGCCCAAACAACACAACTTGTTTTAAGAAGTTACTACCTCCGTTCAATTTGAAATATAAGTGATCCATAATTATTTATTTCACTTGAAATAGGTACACTTAAGGAGGTAAAAACTTATGAAACAAAAATCTCTCCTCATACAAACATACATTATCGACAAGTTTTGGATTCGAGAACTAGTTCTCGGCGTGATAGATTCTTCTCTACCCCCACTCTGATTGTTGAGAAGTCAACAAAACCACAATCTTGCACACAAAAATTTGTTCTAATGTCAAACAACATGACGAAAAAACAGCTAGGTCGGAGCAATGCAATTTCAAAGAATTTTATACTATTTGCAATATTTTCTCTTCCTTATGTTTTACTAGCTGAACCCGGTGCGAGCCTTAATACTTTGTAATTTCCGCAAAATAAAACGTAGGTGTTTGTTTTTAATTTAACCGCCGGATCGTTCGTTTCTACCATGGTTTTTCTTTCTGTGTTGCTTCATAAATAAAACATCTATCTTCAAACTACGCCGTATCCTGTCAGTTAGAACGTATTTTTCTCTTGCAGAATTTTAGATGAACTTTTTGCGCATAACGTACACATCAAATCCTAATTTTGATGTTCGGTAAATAAATTTACGGGTTTGATCGGTAAAATAAAATTTCTACTGAATGATCTGTAAAATTTCTTCACTTTAGAGATATCTCTCAAAGAGCTTCAAGTTTTTGGTAATTCGTATGAAAATAATACTGAACATTTGTATTTATTTCGCAGATGTACTTTATAAACTAATGAACTGTCATTGATCATTCACTGTTTACCGATTTTCAGTAAAACCATAAAAAAAATTGACGCACGATGTAAAAATCACTTGAGTTTTTTACTGAACGCTTCAGTACATATCACACCTGTCAAACCTCTGCCATTTTTGCGTGATAAAGGGGTAGAAGCTAAGATAAGATTTTAAATTCTTTAAATATACACTTATTGAAAGGGTGCAAGAGGAAGACGTTTTGGACGTACCAGATGTTACGGATGTCGTAGTAAAGGAGCTTTCAAATGTTCTCATTTTTAGCATTCCAGCAAAATGGATATCGATTCCATAATATTTTTTGTAGGTTACCGGTTCTGAGATTCGTTGAAGAATCCAATTGAAAAATTACAAAACTCAATGTTTCGCAAATGTTTGTAATAATTAGCGCAATAATGTTTGTAATAAAGGAATAATTAAGTACTGAATCAACCCCCTAGCACGTGCTTTCTTTCCATATGGAAACGGCAGTTTTTCTTTGCATTGTTCAAGGCATTGTCCCGCTGCATGCTACGAAGAGAAAACTTCACTTCAACCGAAACAACTGTTGAATTCTGCAGCGTTCCAAATTTAACATTTGTTTATGTAAATTTTACCGAGCTTCGGCATTGATTGATGATGTGTTCTGTTCTTTTTAGTAGCTAACGATGCTTCTATTTTCACAGTTTTTTTTCTGTAATGTTACTGAACTTCGGTATTGCTTACTTGCTTGTTCAGTAGTTTTTGACAGTTTAGAGTTCATTACTCGTTTGACGATTGTTCAATAGAAATACTTTTACTGAACTGCACTTCAGTATAAAAAGCTTAGTGTGTAGCACTGAGAGTAATTCAAGCATCCCCCATTCTTGATTAAGAATATGTTTTTCTATCTTTTATCTGCTATCAGAGCATGCTGTTTACCAGAGAATTACACATTTTGTGTTTAAGCTACCTGTTTTATTTGTATGAGAGCCCCCTCCTCCCCTCCAAAGAGAGAAGGGGTTTGGAACCACAGTAGAAACATTTCTTACCTCCACAATCCCCACATGCTAAATTTGGTTCGATTTGTTGTGTTTGTTCTTCTAGAGAGGGGTCCCCAGTAGCATACGTGTTGCAAACCAGTTATAAAACCTTCAATATCATTCAATTTAGTCACTAGTTGTTGCAAGCAATTGTGACAGATTTGTTTTGCTTGGGAAGGTTCTCGAACCAGCGTAGAAACATTTCATGCCTCCAGATAAACCCACATGCTAAATTTGGTTTCTTTTGCTTGATAAGTTCTCGAATTATGCAGAAATTAGTGTTTCATTTGTATGGGAGGCCCCCCTTCCTGAGAAATGAGGGATATCTTACTATCATAAGAATTTTCCCCTACCCCAATACAAAATTTCACCCCGATCGGTTCAGTTGTTTTCGTGTCAATAATGTTCGGACAGACAGCCAGACAGGAAGAAATTCATTAAAATATTTAGTGAAGTTTTTCAGAGCAATGATCAAATGTATTTTTAGCTGAATCGTTCTTGTAATTTGAATAATTTGGCCCATCAGTCAACTTAAATATGAGAGAACTAAATCGCTCTAAGTGTGTCTCTAGATTTATACTAAAAACCAATATAGCATATTTTGCCGGCACAACACAAAAATTGATCGGTAATGGCAAAAAATAAACTTGTTAATAGGAGCTACTATTCATATATATATGACGTATACATACGTATACGTATGTTTTACGCATACACATTTGTTTGCATTCGTTTGTTTACAATGTAAATATTTAGTTCCAATAATATTGATTCACTTTTTTAAAACAGGAAACGTTCGATATAGTTTGTCCTGCCTTCGCAATCCGAGTAACAATCACATGCTTTATCTTGTCAGCTAGAAAACAAATAACGTATATGGTTGGTTTCATATATGAAAAGTTTTGCGTTGATCTATTAGTGCCCTACTTTTTGCAGAATGAATTGGTGTACTACATTTTAAAAGGAGACACCCTTTAGTTAAATCATCGAACGTAAAGTAATCATCAATCCAACAAAATAAAGTTTCACAGTTCGGTCTAAGAAGCCTAATAGAAAAGTAGGTTGCACACTACACAATGTTCAAATTCATTTATTGAAAGCAACAGAGCTCTCTAAATTTATAAATGTGAATACGCTTTTAGAACACGTTATTGAGAATTGGCTGCTACGCTCGCTACTGAATTATTACATAAAAAAACTACAAGAAGAAAATATCACGCAAGATGTTTCTATGACTATTCAACATAACTTAAAATTACCTCCAAATATCCCACCTCCAACAAGCTACTGACTACCTATTTACAAACCAATTTGCCATTTGCATCTGTCTAGCTGTAATCCTGCCCAAAAAACTGGATGATCCTGTACTGCTGTTATTTGTACCCAGCAGGCCGAATCTGTTAACCAAATCTGGCTTCACCTGGCACCCACCCTCTCTCTCTCTCGCCCCTTCATTTGACCTTAACCTGTTTGTCCGTTTTACAGCGAGTAAACGGACCGGTACACGGTTACTGACAGCACCGGATATGGACCGGTTTGCGGATGAAAAAACAGCGGACCGAATTTCGATGAAAATCATTTATTTATCCCGAACGGTAGTCACAATCCGTTTGTTTCTGTGGTTCGTATTGATCCGTTCAGTCTTTTGGGCTAACCTACGATCCTCGGTCACATCTGTCGCCCAGGGAGGTTTGCATTCAACCGATTCCCGCTCCTGACGGTCACCTGATAGCGAAATCCATTTCCCTCAGACAAGGAAATCGGCTGGTAATGTATGTGAACCGTTTCCCTTCGATGAGGGATTGGGTTGAAGGGAGCAGGTTCTCCTGTTTCAGGTACACAGCAATCGGTTTGCCATGTTTCGATACACAACGGATTTTGGGATGTAGGGTGTAGATGCAAGCCCAGCTCAGTAGGAAATACAACTTGTTGAATCTGCTCCTAACCGGCTGGGAGGATTTTTTTTATGAACAATGTGCATACATGAGCATACAGACAGCACAGATAACTATCGAGTGGGATTGGTGTTGTTTTGCATCGCGTCCCAGTTGCCACACTATGTGGGTCGATCGGACAGGATAGTGAATTGCAATCGGATATTTGTGGCATCAAGGGAGATTGATACCGGACCGGAGTGAGGGTTGCCTGACGGTGCACAGGGACGAGAAGATGGACCAGGTAGGAATGCTACTGTCCATAGAGTACAGGGGCAAAGAATGAATAAATAATCCGAAAGCCCGAAGGATGCTGGCCGACAAGAGAGAGCTTTTGGGCAATAGCTGAGTGTCTGTGTCTGGCCCGTTTAAGAATGATGAACTAGCCGAGTGTTTGGAGCCTATACAGTAACTTTCCCGAGGATGGGAGAAGACTTAAGCATGTTGATGCGTTGTAATCCATTAGGGCATTGATTAAACATGCATGGAAATGGTTGTGGCTATCAACGAGTGCCGGGATCTGTGGGAGTGGGAGGTAAGTTACTTACAGGTACCGGAGCAGAAAGCAGTCTGTGGGGATGTATGCATCTATGAAAGACCGGTTAGAAAATGGGAGTAATTGCTAAGCGAGCTTGATGGTTTATATTTTGGGCCACTATGTTTGCAAAAAAAACTGGAACGTTTAACTATGTTACTGAAATTTGGCTCCTTATAGAAGTTAAGAGAAAACTGGTTCAAAGAATGATCCGCTCAATTTCTTCATAATGTAAATTTAAACTGAGGGAAAACACCCTTACAATTAGCATAATATACGCATGTAGTTTGTTATTGTATGTTGATGAATGTTGATTTCAAGGCTTCAAACGGTGTTGAACAGTTCCACTGGATACAGGATAGTTGCTGCTAAGAAGAATATGGTGATGCAAACCGAAAGTAGTTAATAAAAAAGAGTATTTTTTGAGTTAATATTGCTCGAATACATAAATGACGACGATTTGGGGCAAACAGTTCTTTTTCTGTTATCAAGTACGGAAGGTGTCAGCACATAAAAAAATACTTATTTTAATGCAGTTTTGTTATTAACAAAAAAAAGAACCAATGTTCAAGTAAGAATTATCTTCTTGCCGATAATTATTGCGACACTGATTGATTGGTGAACCAGCTATACCTGTTGAAATGCATCCAAATTTTCACAGTAGTGCAGTATACATACCTATGTATTTATTTCAGCTTACAACTGTCGGTTCAATTTTAGGATGAGTTCGAGTAAAATGCTTGACATTTACGATTGACACCCTCCATCGGAGTCTGTAGAGTTGTTTCCGGCACCTTTTTCTCAGAATTAGCCTGCATTGTTTTGGAGTAGTGGCAGGAAGCCAAATCCGGCCAAAGCAATGGATTTTATAGTTCTGTCTCATAAACGACAAAGGTAATTTTTGGAGGCACTCCGTTTTGTAAATCTCATTTGTGGTGCCTTTGGTTCATTTCGTTTGCCACAAATGCATACGGCCTGCAAAATCAGGTATTTCGCAGGGAATTACGATAGCCTATTACGTTAGAAATGGTCATCCACAGAGAACTTGTCGGAGTTGACCGGAGTTTCCGGTCACGTGTTTTTGCAACTCCGATTTGTGTAGTGACGATTTGATAAGAGGGCGGAAGGAAGTTGATTGTGTGACGTCTCATAGAAAATGTTTCAAAATGAAAATAAAACTGTTTAATTTGATCTTAATTTGCATGTTGTGAAGAACATTGGTGCATGTATATACATATTACTGAAAAAAAGTACTGAATTATTTTAGCTTGTACTTAGTTAATTTCTATATACAGCACTGAGCACTAGCGTAGTGACTCACGCAACACAATTTCAATCGCGTTATAAAAGCTCAATTTATTTATTAGTATGAGACAAATTTATTTCCAGTCGAGTTATTAGCACGAGACACTGAAGAAGTCTGCACATTGTAGACGAACTACGCGTATCTGTCAAGATAAGCAAAGGTAATTGGAATTAAATGGAACATCCTAATTTTTCTTCTCATTTCTAGTTACAGGTATTACACTTAACAGTTCAAACTCTCTAGGATTTAAATTTATTTGATGCATTCGTTCAAAGCAAAATATTTGGTTTCAAAAATTTCAACATATTCAAAACACTTGCCTTTCTTGAAAGAAGTCACTTATTGATGGAGAAAACTTTAGCCAAGTTGGATTTTTTTTAACAAATGTTATATCTTATTTTCCCTATTCAATGAGTATATGTATTGTGATGTCATAAGAACCCACCACCAGTGCAAGGATTTATTTATTTATTACGTCAATCAATGCACTATGGTCCAGATCACGAATTTACGAGGAAACATGCTCCCAGCGCCTAAACTTGAAACTTTACAGCAAAGTGATGTTCTACAACATGGTTTGTATAATCAAGGCCCATTTTTTTATGTTGATTGTGGTCCCCATTTTCACGAAAATACAAAAACTAACTTTTTTATTTGCAAAAATAGACGTTACCACCTCAAAGCAAAGTTCTAGCGTAAAAAATTGCATGGACCAATCAATAGTAATCGAAGTTTTTCTTCTAAAACCATCTAAGATTCAAAAGTAATTTTCTCAAAATACAGAAATAACATATCTCTAGTTTTCACATATTTTAAACAATATAAAATGCCCTTTCATATGAAGTCTTTATTTTTTTTTGTGTTTGCCCCAATCATAAAAATCAACATTTGAAAAGGGCGTATTTTTTTTAGAAAAACTTCAATAACTATTGAAGCGGCAAAGTTTGTATACCAAAATACGCGTCTTTAAAAGTTCTAAAACTCGTCGCAACACAACTTCACGGTCGAAATTGAAATAAAAAAGTAAGGCAAGAAAAACATTTTTTTATGGTACACCCTAAGTTTATGAGGGAAAATTGCTCTAAATCGGTCAATTTTTAAGCTACAAAAAAAACTATATATGAAAATTCCAGGAATTTTTTTGCGCTACAACTTTGCTTGCAGGTGTAAACGTCTATTTTCGCAAATAAAAAGTTAGTTTTCGTATTTCCGTGAAAATGGGGACCACCCTAATTTTAATCAACATCAAAAAATGAGCCTTGATGATACAAACCATGTTGTAGAACATTACTTTGCTGTAAAGTTTCAAGTTTAGGCGCTGGGAGCATGTTTCCTCGTTAATTCGTTATCTGGACCATAGTGCAATGTAGACTTCATATACATTTCCATTTATTCATTTATATTTACACTTATTCAAGGTGGCTTAGTATCTACAGGGTAGAACTCTTGCAGATGATAATTTTCGAAATATCGCTTTAGGCATAGTAACATCAATTATTTCAGAATATTTATATTACATGTTCATCATTCTATTGGTTGGTCTATTCGAAGCATAAATGTCTGTCTGAGGCCTAACGTGAAATGGATTCCTAATACTTTAAACGCAGTGCAGAATAAATAAAAGAGAACCTAAATGAGGTCCCTGAGGAACTCAAGAGGTGAATTAACTACTCTAGAGATCTTTGCTTTGAGAAGTACCACCTGTTTTAATAGTGTCATGGTTAAACCCACACGCTTATGTTTGAAAAGTAGTAATGGAATGTCAACTCTATCAAAGGCTTTGCTGAAGTCAGTATATAAATCTGCCACAAAATTTCCCATATCCATTGCACTCAAGGAAAAATTTACTACTTCCGATAGATTAGTAGATGTTGATCTGCCTTTGAAAAAAACTATGTTGATTGTTTGAAAACCATTTGCATAATTTTTGCCTAAAAATCGCTTCAAAAAATTTAGGAATACTTGAAATGATTGCGACTCCTCTATAACTTTTCATATCTCATATTTTGCCAGAAAACCTATGTCTGCAGGACTATCCTCAGCAGGTTGCTCCGAGAGCATAGTGACATAGACTCTTCAATCTAAAGCTAATGTTAGTCAAAAACGCATAATACAGTTTCATCCTCCAGATCACGTACAGCCAAAATATCTCGAACCGGTACATTGGGTTGTCTACCTCGAGCCCGAAGGGAATCATAAAGCGCAGATCTGACTCCACGATACTCAGCACAAAACCTAATAATGTGATTTGCGTCCTGGTAACCTAGTCCACATTCACAGAGATTGCGGTCACCCAGCCCAACACGGTATAAATGAGCGTCCAAAGAATAATGATTAGGCATGAGGCGAGACATCAGACGAATGAAGTCTCGACCTATATTAATCCCTCCAAACCCAGATTTCTTCGACACCTTTGGGATGATAGAATGTTGCCATCGCCCCAAGTCTCCTTGAGTCCCAAGAAGGTGATTCGTCAATTATGAATATTACCTTCCTTTGCAAGCGAGTCCGCTTTCTCATTGCCCAGAATTGAATAATGAGAAAGGAACCCATACATAGGTGATGAGTGCTTTACCGACCTCATGGAGCGAACAGCCTCTTCAGAACAAAGACAATCCGTGAAAATGGAGTTCCGGGTTAGTGAGGCAATGCGTTAAGAGTATTGCTTCTAATTCACCGACGGAACAAGGAGCTTGAAGTTTACGAATTTCATTCTATATACCAAAGCCTGTGAACTTCTCTATCAATGATCTGTCAGTGAAAAACGATTTAGTGATATTAACTTGGACAAACTTTGCAGCAACGTAGCAAATACCGGAGCAATCAT
The DNA here is from genome assembly GCA_034211315.2 of Aedes japonicus. Lineage (NCBI taxonomy): Eukaryota > Metazoa > Arthropoda > Insecta > Diptera > Culicidae > Aedes > Aedes japonicus. Next base: position 32,743 of record JASCZW010006572.1, read on the forward strand.
AGGATGGATAAATCACAACGAACCGAATTGTCGGAATTGAAGAAGCAAACTCGATTGGTAATATTTAGCGAAGGGCTGCCCCCTTGTGTTATGTACAAGTGGTATAAAGTCATGAAGCGAGTTTGATGATTCAACTCAAGAAGCTTCTGAAAGTTTTCAATCACTTGGGGGTTAATAACTTCACATCTGGTTACACACCAGCCCGAGAGACAATTTTGAATACCGATCCGAAAGTGTCCACATTCCAGCCAGTTCTTCAAGGCTCATCGTATGAGTCGAGTGGATGTAACCTGACGGGATACGAAAACACCGATTCCAGGTTGGTGATGTGCGACCAAACTGCCGACTGTAAGCAAAAACTCTAAGCCCAACAGAATCGTTGTCCAGTCTTGCGGATGCGCTTCGCTAGAAAAAAAACTACCACCTAGATTTCTTCGTAAATTTTGCATTAAATCACTGTTACAGTGATACAAAAAAACAAAGGTTTTTTTATACTCGTTTATTTTCCTAGATTTTTTCGCTTCAGAAAAACCACCGACCTCAACTGGGACCACTGGGGTGCCAAGCAGCAGTCACGCTTACCTCTACTCCACCGACGCCGGCAGGTAACATAGTTGTTTTGACGATTGCACATTTTATAGTTTTATAATCTTATATTGCACATTTTATAACAAAAATGTTATATTTGTCTACACATACGTAAATAAATGAACAAACAAATAAGATAAATGTGTAAACGATTAAAATATTAGTAGGTATATACACAGAAAAAAATAATGAAATTATTTGCAATCTTTCATGTGCCATACAACAATTTGTTCAGTTTTTTATAAATTGGCTAGAATCAGGCGTTATCTGGTATAAATTTACATGAAATATCCAATTATTTTCTGCCAAGTCTAGCGGTCCTTTATGTGCATTAGATATAGCAGAAAATTCAATGTTTTTTTTATCCGTGCACAGTATGTAATAAAAATTAATAATTCTTTTCTGTTACTTAACTAATTAAGTTTTTTTTAAAGAATTTGGAAAAAAAACATTTATTTTTCATTGAATTAATTCATTAACTATTCGAGTTTATTCAATAATGAAAAAAATATTCAAATTATACACCTTAAAGCCTGTATCTTACTCGAAAAAAATGCACCATTTTTATCCGCGTGTAACTTTTTTGTCCGTGGGTAAAAATTGATGAAAATATGGGTATAACTAGTTTGGAGTGAATTGTTTACAACATTTAGTAACAAGGGAAGGTCCATTAATTATGTCACGCAGTAAGGGGAGAAGGGGGGTTTGGGAAAACGTGACGATCCATACAAAAAAAATTGAAGGTCCATACAAAAAACGTGACAAAAGGGGGGGTTATAAAAAGTCACTTTTTGGGTGACGTAATTAATGGAAGTTCCCCAATCGGTTCAGTGGTTATTGAGATATCATCGAAACAAGAATCAGTTTGTCTAGTATTCTCGGTAATAAAAGGTATATTGTAGAAAATTTTATGTACAATTCTAAAAGAATACTTTTGCAGATGGGCAATCACGACTAAAATTTGAAAAAAGGATATTTTCATGGAAAAAGCCATTTTTTCGACATTAATTTCAAATTATCTCGAAAACGGATCCATTTAGAATGTTGCTCACCAAGAGCATTTTTGTTTAAATTCACTAGAAAAATCGTATTATATTATTAAAATATGGTTATTTATGCAAAAACAACAAATTAGAAAAAAAAAAAAAATTTTCTTACTTGTAAGAACTTTATTTATTTTAAGTTGCTCCATCGTAGAACAACTTTTATTCTTCTTTTTATGACTCAAAGCCTTTTTGGAAAAAAAAATTATAAAAAATATAAAAATCGTACGTTGGACAGATTTGCTAATTGATTTTTAAGTTTAATTTTTGATTTTTTGAAGAAAAAATTTTTTTTTTTACAGTGTTAATATATTTTTTATAAAGTCAAATTAATTAACTACAACTTCTTCTCAGACGCAATTTTATTACAACCAACGGTTTTCGAGTTATGATTTTTTGTAAAATACGCATGACAAATCACATACGCCCTTTTGAAAAAAACGTCTTGAGTCAAAAAATTCCCTTAACCCACGGAAAATCCATCATCACCAATTCCGAAGACATGTGCAAAGTTTCATCCAAATCGGAGAGGGTCGTGCAAGATTTTGACTTCTTCCGGCTGATTTCATCTGGAAACGCTCCTATGTATTAGTTCATTTCCTGAAAGTTTCAAGAAAATCCGACTAGAAATAAATTTTTGGCGAACACTTTTGTCTCGTGCATTTTTTTCGAGTGCATGCCTGATATAGTGTTTAGTGTGACCACCTTTTGCCAGGATCACAGCTTGGCATAGATTTGGCATGGATTTAACGAGTTTTTGAAAAATATTCGGTTCGATTTGATCCTGTTCATCGTTGATGACCCGTTGATGTTCTCAAACTTTTTTCTCGAACTTTTTTCTTCAGAATGGCCCATAGATGTTCGATGGGTTTACGATCTGGGAATTGAGGAACTTTATTACTAATTAAAAATTAAACAGCTTAATTTTCTTCCTTTCAAGCAATAATGACACTAGTTTTGCAGTATGACTGGGATCTCAATCTTGCTGGAAGACGAAGTTTCTTGATATTTTCAACTTTCTGGCTCTGGCGTTGAGGTTACGTTCCAAAATGTCCAAGTAATCCTCTTTTGTCATGATTTTGTCAAGAAATTCTAGCATTCCATAGCCATTCTAAGACATTGAACCCCATACCAGAACCCTGCCCTAAAATAAAATCAAAGTTTATGTTTCATTCCTTCCGGAACTCTTATTCTAACATAAATGTTGCACTGTTAATCGAAAAAATGTTGCGTTCATGCGCTCTTCTGACTTCCTCCACGTTCTGATAATGTCATCAGATCTAAACAAGACGAGTTTTGTCTCATCGCACCTCAGCATACGTTTCCAGTCATCAATTGTCCAAGTTGCATACTCCTTAGCCCATTTCAGCCTAAGTCTCACATATTTTTTTGATAGTCATGGCATTTCAACAGCAACATGTCCTGCAAAAACCCAGTTATTTTTGTTCTATTCCGTAAAGTTTAAGGGTGTACCGCAACCTTGTAGTAGTTTCGAAGTATAATTATTAGTATAGTATAATTATCTAGTGAGCAACTAAACCAAAGCATTTGAAGACACCAAGAGACACCAAAAATGGACAGTAATGTTTTTGCTAGAATGAAAGATATGAAGAGAAAGTGTTGAAAGTTCCGTCAGTGTACGGTAGGTTGGAAATAGAACAGATGTTTGAAAATTTAGCGAAAGGGCATGGATACAGTAGTACTCAAACCAAGGACGTCATCCTTTGCCTAACATCTCACTGCGGGGTAGGCCGAGACACGGACAAATCCGCCACCTCAACAGGCAAAAGATGACGTTTGGAAAGCGCTCATGTACAACTGATGGCTTTGTGATAGTTATTCTAGTGATATACTGTACGCACTCTGTTGTGATGCGCACATGGGAGAGGAACTCTCTCCTTTTTTGGGTTTCTTTTGATTCACAACGTCTGAGAACACTCAAGTTTTTCTAGTCATCTCTAACGTAGAGACGTCGGAGAGAAACACCGTGAAGCGTTGCGATACTGATCCCCACCAGTATGATTAATGGTTACCACCATTTATGGTTTTTACATACTCTAATTGTTATGTTTTGTATTCTCCGTGCGTGTACTGTATTCTTGTTAAAATTTACCATTTGAGCGATTTTTGTTGTATCAGTTCCCCGACTTAATCAGTTGCTTGATACTTAGCGGAATTTCATGTCGTTTCACCATTTTATTTCAACAAATTGCAAAAAAATTACACGTGCTGAAATAGTACGAGGGTGTCTGTAATATCTTACATACTGTTTATATAAAAATATGATATTATGTGAGTAAACTTTACGATAAAAGTGCTATATTAATGCACGAGGAAATATTAATGGAAAGTTATAAGTCATGAGATAGAAAATTAACAGATCATGTTAGTGTATCCAGCATTTTACGAGTACTAATGGTCGTTTCGGTTGAGCTCGGTTTCTAGTTAGGAGCAAGCGATTTAACGTTTGGCTTAGGCCGTTTGACAGAGAATCGATAAGATTTGATCAATCAATGCTGGATACAAATGAAATCATTTATAAAATTCTGTCACCACTGTGTAAATATTCAAACGTAAATAATCTCAATTGTAGCATAGGTTTTTGCAGACAAGTTGAAATGCAGAACAGGCACATTAAGATGAAATGAGATACGCTTTATTATACTCTAGTAACAAATGCCAAGTAGAATGTACTTACTCTTCTCAAACTCTGAAGAAAAATACCAAGCCATTTAAGATGACGGGTTGCGCCTAATGAAGAACCGATTTGCGTTCGTGTGTTCAATTTATCTTCTCCTAGAATTATTCAATGCACGAAACCATGTTGCAATATTACGTAATGTCATGAAGACAAACAAACATCAATGCGTAGTGAGGTGCGGTTTGAAATATGTAACCGATTCGAGTGTTTGGCTTTGGATCATTATTTATGGCTCGACGTGTTTAGGTTTTACATTTTCACAAAATTCAGCCCGTGTTTTTCGTGGGTATTTACTTTGGGTATATCACGCACCCCATGAAAAGCTTCATGTTGCCACTTTTGCAGGGTTTTTTTTCTTCTGGGTGTGCATAATAAGATGGGCTACAAGATTGATGAATGAAATCAAACGTTTCTGGCAAGCGGAAGGCACATAAACTTTTAACGCGGATTGAAAATGAGAGAGCGTGAATGAATAATCATTGATTCTCACGAAAGCTGATGGAAATCTAAATCAACCGATTAACTATTCCGTAAGTGGAAGTATATTAAAATTATTCAAATGGTTGGTTGTTGTATGGCTGGAATCTGAAACAGTGTTGTTAATAAGCATTTCGACTCAGGTGGGCTAATTTTCCAATAACTTGGTTCACAAGCAGAATTCCTTAATATACAACGTTTTTAAACAGTGTGATTTTGTTAAATTTGTTAAATAAATCAAGTAGACTAATTTCATTAAACATCTTCTTTTTAGGCGTTTCAAGCAGATTGATTTCAATAAGCTTATTGCCTTCTCTCAACTAAGGTTTCTAAATGTTCTCCCACAGTTTTTAATTGAGAGCTTTCGAAGCTAGGTACAATTTTGCATTTGAATGGTTGTGTGGCAAATACAGCCATGTCGTATGCCCAGGGAAATTTTCCTTAATGAAAAATTCCTAGACCAGACTGAGAATCGAACCCAGCCACCTCCAGCATGGTGTTGCTTTGTAGCTGTGCCTTTGCCAACTGAGCTAAAGGGCGATACGGTCAAAATTTGGTCAATATCAACTTGACGTATTTCTTTCAATTTTGCATTTAAAAAACCTGAACACCCCTCATTTTGAAGGTGTGTGTGTGTAGAATGTTGCTCCTATTTTGATTTTGGAATTCACTCTTCAGTTGTCAAAATGCCGTCCAAGCAAGAAGAGCAGCGTATCAAAATTTTGCTCGCGCATCGCGAAAATCCGAGCTACTCGCACGCAAAGTTGGCAAAATCGCTAAAAGTTGCCAAATCAACCGTTACAAATGTAATTAAAGTGTTTGGGAACGTTTGTCGACAGCCAGGAAGTCTGGATCGGGGGAAATCGAAAACCGGAAGCCGCTGAGACGACAAAGAGAGTTGCCGGTAGTTTCAAGCGAAACCCTAACCTATCTCTCCGAGATGCCGCAAATAAGCTGGGTGTATCGTCTACAACCGTGCATCGAGCCAAAAACGAGCCGGACTATCGACTTACAAGAAGGTAGTGACTCCAAATCGCGATGATAAACAAAATACGACGGCCAAAGCGCGATCCCGGAGGCTGTACACGACGATGCTGACGAAGTTTGACTGCGTGGTAATGGACGACGAAACGTACGTCAAAGCCGACTACAAGCAGCTTCCGGGACAGGAGTTTTATACGGCAAAAGGAAGGGGAAAGGTAGCAGATATTTTCAAGCACACGAAACTGTCAAAGTTCTCAAAGAAATATCTGGTTTGGCAAGCCATCTGTACCTGAGGCTTGAAAAGCAGCATTTTCATAGCTTCCGGGACTGTCAACCAAGAAATTTACGTGAAAGAGTGTTTGAATAAACGTCTGCTGCCTTTCCTGAAGAAACACGGTTGTTCCGTACTGTTTTGGCCGGATTTGGCATCTTGCCATTACGGTAAAAAGGCCATGGAGTGGTACGCCGCCAACAACGTGCAGGTGGTTCCCAAGGACAAGAACCCTCCCAACACGCCAGAGCTCCACCCAATTGAGAAATACTGGGCTATTGTCAAGCGGAACCTAAAGAAGACCAAAAAAACTGCTAAGGACGAGCAGCAGTTCAAGGCAAACTGGCTTTCTGCGGCGAAGAAGGTGGACAAGGTGGCTGTACAAAATCTGATGGCAGGGGTCAAGCGTAAGGCCCGCCAATTCGGATTTGGAAAAGCGGAAGCCTAACTGAATATTTTTCCTGAATTTTATACTAATTGAACTTGAAAAAGAAATTTAATTTGATTTTTTAACCGTTGTGTGACCGAAAAAAAAACACCCGTCGATGGCCGGATGGGTACCCGGGTACCCACGAAACTGAAATGCCTATATCTCAGGTCACTTTAGGCCGATTTGAACAGTTCTGGGCTCCATCGAATCGAAATTTCCTTTTCTATCGAGCTGTTATCGAAATGGATCGATCTGGTCATTCTGGTTTCCGGGAAACCCGGATTTTCAAGGACATGTCTTTATACGATAATACTGATCGTGAATTTCGGTAAATAATCAGCAATATGGGTATCAAACTTCTTCAAATTTCATCAGCAGGTTGAATTTTACTATCGGTCCATCAGACGTGTAAACATCCTAGTGGCCATTGCGGAACAGGTTCCCCGCGGGGCCATGGGTGGTCATAAACAATTTTCCATGGAACCCCAACAATATGGGTATCAAACTTCTTGAAATTTCATCAGCAGGTTGATTTTGATTGTCCTGGGTCCATCAGACGTGTAAACATCTTAGTGGCCATTGCGGAACAGGTTCGCCATGGGGCCATGGATGGTCATAAACAATTTTCCATGGAACCCCAACAATATGGGTATCAAACTTCTTGAAATTTCATCAGAAGGTTGATTTTTATTGTCCTGGGTCCATCAGACGTGTAAACATCCTAGTGGCCATTGCAAAACAGGTTCCCCGCGGGGCCATGGGTGGTCATAAATAATTTTCCATGGAACCCCAACAATATGGGTATCAAACTTCTTGAAATTTCATCAGCAGGTTGATTTTGATTGTCCTGGGTCCATCAGACGTGTAAACATCCTAGTGGCCATTGCGGAACAGGTTCCCCGCGGGGCCATGGGTGGTCATAATCATTTTTTCATGGAACCCCAACAATATGGGTATCAAACTTCTTGAAATTTCATCAGAAGGTTGATTTTTATTGTCCTGGGTCCATCAGACGTGTAAACATCCTAGTGGCCATTGCGAAACAGGTTCCGCCGCGGGGCCATGGGAGGTCATAAACAATTTTCCATGGAACCCCAACAATATGGGTATCAAACTTCTTGAAATTTCATCAGCAGGTTGATTTTTATTGTCCTGGGTCCATCAGACGTGTAAACATCCTAGTGGCCATTGCGAAACATCTTCTCCTCTTGGCCATGCCTGGTCATAAATAATTTTCCATGGAACCCCAACAATATGGGTATCAAACTTCTTGAAATTTCATCAGAAGGTTGATTTTTATTGTCCTGGGTCCATCAGACGTGTAAACATCCTATAGGCCATTGCGGAACAGGTTCCCCGCAGGGCCATGGGTGGTCATAATCATTTTTCCATGGAACCCTCAACAATATGGGTATCAAACTTCTTGAAATTTCATCAGAAGGTTGATTTTTATTGTCCTGGGTCCATCAGACGTGTAAACATCCTAGTGACCATTGCGGAACAGGTTCCCTGCGGGGCCATGGGTGGTCATAATCATTTTTTCATGGAACCCCAACAATATGGGTATCAAACTTCTTGAAATTTCATCAGAAGGTTGATTTTTATTGTCCTGGGTCCATCAGACGTGTAAACATCCTTGTGGCCATTGCGAAACAGGTTCCCCGCGGTGCCATGGGTGGTCATAAACAATTTTCCATGGAACCCCAACAATATGGGTATCAAACTTCTTGAAATTTCATCAGAAGGTTGATTTTTATTGTCCTGGGTCTATCAGACGTGTAAACATCCTAGTGGCCATTGCGAAACAGGTTCCCCGCGGGGCCATGGGTGGTCATAAACAATTTTCCATGGAACCCCAACAATATGGGTATCAAACTTCTTGAAATTTCATCAGAAGGTTGATTTTTGTTGTCCTGGGTCCATCAGACGTATAAACATCCTAGTGGCCATTGCGAAACAGGTTCTCCGCGGGGCCATGGGTGGTCATAAATAATTTTCCATGGAACCCCAACAATATGGGTATCAAACTTCTTGAAATTTCATCAGAAGGTTGATTTTTATTGTCCTGGGTCCATCAGACGTGTAAACATCCTAGTGGCCATTGCGGAACAGGTTCCCCGCGGGGCCATGGGTGGTCATAAACAATTTTCCATGGAACCCCAACAATATGGGCATCAATCATCTTGAAATTTCATCAGCAGGTTGAATTTCTATATATTGGGTCCATCAGACGTGTTATCATTCTAGTGGCCATTCCAGAACAGGTTCCCCGTCGGGCCGAGGGTGGTCATAATCATTTTATCATGGAACCCCAACAATATGGGTATCAAACTTTTTGAAATTTCATCAGCAGGTTGATTTTGATTGTCCTGGGTCCATCAGACGTGTAAACATCCTAGTGGCCATTGCGGAACAGGTTCCCCGCGGGGCCATGGGTGGTCATAAACAATTTTCCATGGAACCCCAACAATATGGGTATCAAACTTCTTGAAATTTCATCAGAAGGTTGATCTATATTGTCCTGGGTCCATCAGACGTGTAAACATCTTAGTGGCCATTGCGGAACAGGTTCCCCGCGGGGCCATGGGTGGTCATAATCATTTTTTTCATGGAACCCCAACAATATGGGTATCAAACTTCTTAAAATTTCATCAGCAAGTTGAATTTACCTTGTGTCCATCAAATATATCAAATATTTCAAATATATTATCCATCCATCCAATCAAATATATCAAATATATGAGAAACTCACTACTGAGACAATTTCCAGAAGTTTGATACCCATATTGCTGGGATTTCATTGAAAAAAATTTCCATGGCCGACGGGGAACCTGTTCCGGAATGACCACTAGCATGATTACACGTCTGATGGACACAAAATAAATTCAACTTGCTGATGAAATTTCAAGAAGTTTGATACCCATATTGTTGGGGTTCCATGAAAAATGATTATGACCACCCATGGTCCCGCGGGAACCTGTTCCGCAATGGCCACTAGGATGTTTACACGTCTGATGGACCCAGGACAATAAAATCAACCTGCTGATGAAGTTTCAAGAAGTTTGATACCCATATTGTTGGGGTTCCATGGAAAATTGTTTATGACCACCCATGGCCCCGCGGGGAACCTGTTCCGCAATGGCCACTAGGATGTTTACACGTCTGATGGACCTAAGATAGTAACATTCAATCTGCTGATGAAATTTCAAGAAGTTTGATGTCCATATTGCTGGGATTTCAATGAAAATGTTTATGACCACCCATGGCCCTGCGGGGAATCTGCTCCGCAATGGCCACTAGGATGTTTACACGTCTGATAGACCCAGGACAATCAAAATCAACCTGCTGATGAAATTTCAAGAAGTTTGATACCCATATTGTTGGGGTTCCATGGAAAATTATTTATGACCACCCATGGCCCCGCGGGGAACCTGTTCCGCAATGGCCACTAGGATGTTCACACGTCTGATGGACCGAAGATAGTTAAATCCAACCTGCTGATGAAATTTCATGAAGTTTGATACCAACATTGCTGATTATTTACCGAATTCCACGATCAGTTCATCAAATCAAGACATGTCCATGGGAATCCGGATTTTCCGGAAATCAGAATGACCGGATCGATCCATTTCGATAACAGCTTGATAGAAGAATAAATTTTGAATCAATTGATTTCAAAATTGTTCAAATCGGCCTGAAATCACCTGAGATATAGGCATTTCAGTTTCGTGGGTACCCGGGTACCCATCCGGCCATCTACGTAGTTAAAAAATGTAAGAGCCCCTTATTTCACCCCTGCTTGCTGAAAAATTCCGGAAAATTGTGCAATCGATTTTGACCGTCATTTTCTTGGATCTAACTGAGTTTAAATCTTGTACAATGAAAAACCATTTAAATATCGTGAATTGAAATCCGAAAAGGTACCCGGGTACCCATTCGGCCACACAACGGTTAAATAAACGATTTCACCGATTTACACGCGTTTTCCCTTGACCAAATTTTGACCGTATCACCCTTTAATTGTGCATAGTACATCAGCTCCTGGAAAGTGTTATCGGCAAATTATTGCAGTCGAAATTACTTTTTGTAACTGATCTGAATTACATGACAACTTTGAGAACAGGTATACTGACACCATTGTGTCCGGAGTGCGATCCATTCCTTACCGCCTAAATGACCAGTCATCGATTTCAGGACAGATGTAGCTTCTTATCAGGTGACAGGGCAACCAATAGCCCCTTATAAATTCCACTGGCTATTGCAGATCTGGAGCTCGAGTTCGCCGGTAAAAACTACACTGAAAATTTATTTTCGTAAATAAACTTCCACTCGTTTCGTAAACTTGGATATTTTACGTAGAAAAAATGTCTCGTATATTGTATGACACATTAAAATTACTTCTTATCTGGTGAAATGCTTCCAATAAACCTTTTTGTATAAAGCCCGTCCACGTGTAATTTCGTACACAAAAATAATAACTTTTTTTTCACATAATTCAACAAAACCGATTGATTATTACTTAATTAACGTTAATCCTTCTTTCTGTTAAATTCTCAAACTCTCTGTAGTAAACCCGCCATAAGGTTCCATACGGTATCCTCAGATACGCCCGTCTCCATGTTCACTTGAAATCATCGGTAGCATTTGCTTTCTTGCAAAAATGTCAATCGTGTGCACGGCGCTGTGAAAATACCCACCAAAAGGTAGATTCTGTCTAATTCTTGCTAAAATAGATACATTGCGATCCGTTGACGTAAGTTGCACTTGAAACCTTAGCTAATACTGTCACGCAAATACATCTACAACGTTTCAATTGTGATTCAGCCATCAGTTTGCCTAGAATAGGTTAATCCCCTATTCCAATGTTGTTAGTTTTTTGAATTTATAAACGATTTGTTTAAATGTAGGTATGTTTGTTTATCACGAAAGCAATTTTCAATAGATGTGCATTTTGGTTATCTGAAAACAATCACCTGTACAGATTCGTGCTTTGTTTTTAACGATGTTTCACAAAACAAGAAGGTTTTAAAAATTTCATGATCAGTGACGTATTTTTAACTATTGATAGATGGCATTGTCAAACTTTAAATTCCAGTACAAAGAGTGTTAATGAAGCATTACGTCCTGGACTGGATTCTTACTGAGGCAAACATAACGCACTTTACAGTTTAAGGGATACTTTTAGTAAAATTGTAAACAAAATTTCATAGTCAGACATACATCTGACAGGAATCCATGTCTTTGGATGTGTCATTGGATAGTCGGTCAACGGATCAATTTGCTTTACATATGTCCGGATGTTTGTTCAATCCCTGAGTCTAACGATGATTCAAATACTCTCAGCGAGTGGCTAATATGTCAAATCAGCTGTTACCAACGTATTAAAAGTGTTCGGTGCACGTTTGTCGACAGCCATCAAAGCTGGATCGGGGGAAAATCAAAAGCCAGAGGCTGCAGCGACGACAAAAGGAGCGGAACCCCAATATCTCCGTCCGACCTATTCTGTCGACTTACAAGAAAGTGGTGACCTAAAATCGCGACGATAAACAAAACACGTCGGCCAAAGCACGATGGCGAAAGTTGTACACGACGATGCCGACGAAATTTGGTTGCGTTTTACAGGACGATGAAACTTACGTCAAGGCAGACTCAAAACAGCTCCCTGGGCAGGAATTGTATACGGCAACCAGACGGGGAAAGGTGGCACACATATAAAGCACATTAAAAGCACGTTAATCTGTCATAGTTTGCGAAGAAATATCTCGTGTGGCAGACCATCTGTACCTGTGGTTTGAAGAGCAACGTTTACATTGCGACCGGAGCCGTCAACCAGGAAATTTATCTGAGCGAGTGCCTACAAACTCGTCTACTGCCTTTCCTGAAGCGACACAATTGTTTCGTTTTATTCTGGCCGGTTTTGGCATCTTGCCATTACGGAAAAAAGGCCATGGAGAGGTATGCGGCCAACAACGTTCAAGTGGTGCCCAAAGACAAGAACTCTCCCAACACACCAGAGCTCTGCACAATCGAATAATATTGGGCCGTCGTCAAGCGGAACCTTAGGAAGACTCAAAAATCTGTTGTAAGCGAGAAACAGTTCATGGCAAACTGGCGTTCTGCGGCGAAAAAAGTGGACAAGGAGACTGCACAAAATCTTATGGCAGGTGTTAAACGAAAGTATTCTGTATTAACTGAACTTAAAAGAGCAAAAGAATTTGACTTATTATTAAAAACTCTGACCGACTCACACACATTGCTGCTTGACGAAATTTTGATCGGAACACCCTTTAGCTAAGAAAGTCCTCAATTAAGAACTGTGGAAGTGCTTCGAAACGCTAATTTTGGACGGTTGTCAAAGATCCGTAGGACATCTAAAGCAATAAAGAAGAAGAAGAAGAAGAAGATACAAATATTGTTCTGCCTCTAAAAATATTTGGTAAAGTCATAGTCTAATAATATACACCACATTTATGTGACAAGCCAATTTAATCACTCGATTAAATGAGCGATACAGACACTAATGATACCGTCAAGAAATCGATAGATTATTTTTAAAATTCGTCCATCCAACTAAAACACCATTCATTCACCGGAAAGGCAAAGGAACTCTGTTCCCAACCGCTTACTCTATAATGATTTCCTCCCACCTGTAGCCAGCTGTTGTTCCAATCGCATCGGAATGGAAATCCTTGCTTACTTTTCAATCAGGTGCTCTACCGGAATGCTGTCAGTTGCCCATGAGTTGGTAAGTTTGACTGTTGTTCTACTTCTTCCCGTCGACGGGTTCAAGGCATAGTAGGAACCAGCTCGGTGGTTGAATGAATTTCCATCGTTGTTGCAACAGCACATGCGCCCAACCCGTATTGAAATGCTTTACTTTTGCTTTTCGTGCTGTGAGCGAATGAGTTGCCCATGCTTTCAATGTCAATGCGTTCATTTTGATGAATTTGTTTAAGAATCAGAGAAGGCGGTGAGTTTTCTCGTGAGTTCTGGTTCGCTCTGTTGTGGATATGGTTTGACAGGTAAGTCGTTCAGGGGTGGGATTGAAAACAAACCGGGAAATCAAATTCCAGAAGATGAAGATTTTAACGTTAGGAATTATGGATTTTAATGATTTTATGATTGAACCCAAGACAGGTGTTTTTTGTTTTCAAAATAATGTCAGTACATGTTTTTATGTTCACGGGTAGGGGAAGGGTAGGATGTCAAATAAAAATTTAAAAATAGCAATCGTCACAAAAAATACAAACAAATAAAATGCCAATAACTTAATTACTCCTCGTTTTTCATGTTGCCTGGGGAAATTTTCCCGCGTATCAATTGAATTATCCAAAATTAATCTTCAACAATTGCAAGCTGTTGAAAATAATTCCAATGAAAGGTAATGTTTCATAAATTCATTTTGGAGACAAATTTTACTCACAGATTTAAAATGTGAGCAATGAAGGTCTCATAAGCAGCAGGCCTGGTAGTTTATGTCTCAGTAGGCTGTGGCTTGCCATTTTTATGTGCCCAGGAATGTTCTTTACCAACTAATAAATGCTCATCAATAATCAAAAATATCACAAATAAATGTTCACTAGTAATCAACTAAAAAACGCAAACAATTCTGTATCCGCCTTGTACATGCATTTATACGGAGTAATCTTGCATCAAAGTTGTTTTTCCGACTCGTTGATTCATTGGTCATTTCATGAGCTATTTCGACCACGATTTCACCACGCAGAAGGACTTGTATGAATTCAGATAAGAATGGAAAAGACATAGCTATCTGGACGTCCTCTAAGGAAGAAGAGGTTATACACCATCGGTTCCGATGATCGGGTTCATAAGGTAGTTTACCGGGCAATCCGGACAGTAGGTGGAGACTTGCGGAGCTAAACTGCAAGCCACCCGGCGGGTCATAGGTTGCGGATCACGAACGGCCTCCAGATATGGAGGTTAGATGTGAAATAACTAAGCATCCCCGGACAGGCAGCGGGGGCTGCCTAAAATGTGGTGGGGGGTGGGGGCTTAGCAGTTCCTGGACTCTGTTGAATTTCTCCCAAATCACCCCGCTCCACCCCTCCAGTCCAGGCCTTCATCAACCTGAGTGTCTGTTCTCGATGTTAGGGGCGGCCGTAAAAAATAATAATAATGGAAGCGCACGATGTAAATACGGACCGGAACACTCGGCATACAGCTGCAAATTATCGCAGATTAAACTAAGCATACCTGCATGGTTTAACACCTTGACCCATTGTTTTAATACGCGGTAAGTTGAGTTCAGTTGAGATTTCTAATTCGTTCAAAATGCAGCCGAATGAGTTGCGCGTAGGTATAATTGAACTTTTTCGAAAAGGAAAACTGTTTCAGTGATTGCAAAAACCTTGAATATGGCAAAATCTACAGTTAGTGACGCAATAAACGATACCAACAGCTTGGAACGCTAGATGACCGCGTGGGATGAGGAAAACAGCTCACCGTTAGGACTGCACAAATGCGCGAGATTATCATGCGACGAATCAAGCGAAATTTTTCAATTTCCATCCAAAAGTTGGCGAAATCACTGAAAATTTCAAAATCTTCCGTTGGAGCCATAGCTCATGACAAGCTTCATTCATTGTGCAAAAATCACTACTTGAATGACACCAAGTAAGCAAACCGGTTGAGAAAAGCTAAGGTTCTCCTGAACCGCTTTTCCGAGGGCCGCTAGCAGTCAATGATGTTAACCGATGAAAAAGTTTTCACAATCGAGCAGCATCACAACCACCAAAATGATAGGCAGTTACTTACTAACCCCGTTTATCTTCATCTATAATGAATGGATTTTTCAACAAGACTGGGCGACGGTTCATGTAGCAAAAAAAACTATTAGTCTTTGCGAACGCATTTTCCCAAGCTCTTTAACGATAGATGAATGGCCTTCTAACTTAACGGATTTGAATCCGATGGACTATTCGGTATGGTCCATCTTGGAGTCAAGAGCCTGCAGTACACCACATAAATCACTAGAACATCTAAAATAGTCTCTTTTAAAGGTTTGGAAACAAATTTCTGCCGAAGAAATCGCGGCCATCGTCGAAAACTTCCCGAAACGTTTGAAGGAATACATCTCAGCATGAGGCGGCCATTTTGAAATGAACCAATAAAGCTTGTAATTTGCAAATATATTGTTATGACAACAATACATATTAATTTTTTAATCCAACAATAAAAGATAGTTTTAACAACATTTTTCTGTACGGATAATTTTCGGACACCCTGTAGTTTACTGCTTTTTTATAGGTCTGCAATGTGATGACCATTAGCAATGCAAAATAATGCGCTAAATTCAGATGCCGTGTTCAGAAAAATATAAAGTAGAGCCGTTTTTGAGATAAACAAAAATGTTGATGATTGGACTTTGGACAAAAGTACATTAAAAAAAAGACCGTGCGTTTCATAGTTGCTACTCCGTTACTGAAAAACTTGTGTAATTGCACAGAGAACAACAGAGCTTGGGAGTAGCTTTACATCTTCAATGTACAAGGTCACCAGTTCATTCTATTGATAGATCAGCACCGGCGCCGGCCACGTCTTCGCGGTCTTTTGGATAGAAGGAAAGGATGATTAGTTTGACAATCGTTGTTATTAGAGACCGTGATCACCACTGCGTCTCTAATTGCCAAGGGAAGGATAGTTTTTGTGTTAGTGAGGCAGGTTATTTTTCGATCTTGGATGCACTGTGGTAAGTGATGTGATCAATGAAAGAAAGCGCATTAGAGTGCTTTTTAATTTAACTCTACCCAGCTAACCAATAAGCAGTTCCAAAACGTTTTTACGGTAGCCTACCAAGCATTTAAGTCGCCTCAAATGCAACATAAACGCCGTTTTTGGCCCAATATACGGCTGGTCTACTGCAATGCTATGATAATGCTTTATTAATGCTATTTTGCATTCGAACAGCTTATCACAAGCTACAAGCATTTAAAAAGCATTTGAAATCCAACTTTACAACAGATAGCATTAAAGATGCTGATATAATGCTAATATAAAGTTTGTAGCATCTGTGATGCAGCCTTAGGGTTGATTTACTGCATATGCTAATGCTTATTGGTTACCTGGGTAGTGATGATAGAAAGATGCAAGCAACAAATTATAAGGAAGTGGACGGGCCTGGAATTGAACTTCCGACCATCTGCTCAGTAAGCAGAACGGGAAACTACTGAGCTACCCAGCCGCGTTTTTTGGATTTTGGACAAAAGTACATTTTCTAAAATGTCAATATCTTTAAATCTGGTCCATCAATTTGAAATCATTTCTCATTAAAATAAAGCTGTTTGAGCTGTTTAGTGGAATACCTGTAACTAGAAATTAGAAGAAAAATTAGTATTCTCCATTTAACTCCAACTACCTTTGCTTATCTTCGACAGATACGCGTATTTCGTCTACAATGTGCAGATTTCTTCAGTGTCTCGTACTAAGTACCAAGTCGAGTTATTAGTATGACACACTGAAGAAGTCTGCATATTGTAGACGAAATACGCGTATGTGTCGAAGATAAGCAAAGGTAGTTGGAATTAAATGGAAAATACTAATTTTTCTTCTACTTTCTAGTTACATAAGTTTGCTATTGTTCACTTAAACCTTATGTTCTGAAAAAAAAAAAACATGTTGGAGTCATTGAAAAGTTTATTGCATTTTTTTTTTAATTTTTCTGCAAATTTTCCACAAAAATCTTGTTTTAATCTACATTTTCAATGAGATAACATGATTCAATAATTCATACTACAATTGGATCTTACGGCCCATCATAAATCGAAGAAAATAAGCCTTTAATGGATGAAATCGACTGTAAAGTTTTGTAACGTAACGTTTGCATTAAAAAACATGGACTTTTTCGGATTATGATAAAAAAAAAGCGAAGACAGATAATTGCTTTTGATAAATATCCCATGGAAGATAATTATTTAAGATTACTTACAAAACAATTCTACGCCCTTGCGAACGGTCTTCCGGCAGTTAACCGGAACATTCGCCATGGCGAAACGATAAAATGCGTGTAGGCTTCGTTTTAATTATCAATTCCTCCTCAGTGTTCACGACAAAATAGTTGGAGTGGATCTTACGCTTCAGGTTGGCCCAGTAATTCTCGATGGGACGCAGCTGGGGGACGTTGGGCGGGTTCGCCGACTTGGATACCACTTCGATATTCAGCCGCTCCATCTACTCCAACGATCGCTTCGAGTAGGGGGCCGTCTTCACCATTATGGTATTTCTTAATGAACGACGCAACTTCTGACAGGCATTTCGAACTTTAAATTTCCCCGTTCACGGCCAGTCCGGAGCGAAAGAAGAGCGGCTGTGACATCCTCTTCTCGCTGATTGTCAGCCACAGCTGCACCGTCTTGGGGAACTTGGTGTGTGAAATGAACTTCACATCGGAGCTCACTTCCTTCGTGGGGGAAGTAAAATACGAAGTGCCCTGCCAGTCGCTGCCATCCAGGGTGAGATATGTCTCATCGTCCATCACCACCGCCACGTCGTGTTTGGCCGGTTGAACACGGCCACTTTTCCCTCGGTCTTCAGCATCCTTTGGAGCTTCTTGTCGCTCAGGGTCGTCGGCTGTCCGGAACCGTCTAACAATGCCAAACTGTGCGTATCCAGCGTCCACAAACTGCCGCACGATGTCCGTTTTCGACGCGGCGGGGTGCTGTTCTATGAACGCGCACACTTCTGAACGGAGTTGTTCAGTTGTTTTTGCCATCACGTTTAGAGTTCGACTGATAGAGCTGTCAAATTTTGTCGGCTGACTCATAGGACTCATACTATGATTGATGCTGCATGGGTAGTTTCGTCAGTGCAGGCGAAGGTAAATAATTTTCCCAGACAGTAAACATGCTGTTGTTATTGGTTGCCAAGGCTGCCACCGTCACATTCAAGCCAGTGCTGCCAGAATACTTTAATTCGAATTATAAATTATAGGAGTTGATGGAAGTTGATGCTGTCTTAGCAAACGTGAGTTTTATGATAAACTATGAGTGATGTTGTTTTTTCGTTGTCGAACACATTTTTTGGCATTCCCACCACTGGGATAAAAACATGATAAAGTGAGCAAATTTGATAAATCCTGAGTAACTATGAAAAAAAAAGAGTGACTCATAAGAAAGCTGTCGTGCCCCTTGGGTACAATTTGATAAAAAAAACCGGATGGCGACCGTCACGAAATGTGGTCAGGTTTTCAATTTCTTAGTTCGTAGATCGTTCAATGTCAATGTCGTAATTCGTCAATATCTAAGTCGTTTATCACAAGATTTTCAAATCTTTTACGCCAATCGATCGGAAATACTTCTACGCATTGATTCTAATAAAGGGTATTGTTGATTTTGCGCCACATACTATTGAAAAACTCATTTCACTTTCTATTTCACCTATTGTCACGCACGCGGTTTCTGAAAATCACCTTCAAGTATGCACACGCAGCGTCAATGACAGGGACGGCAATTTTGCTAAAAATGATGACAATGGTGTTGATTATTCACCAGAAAATAGTAGGAAGCAATCGAAAAGCGCTGAAACGGCAAATGGCACGGAACGTTCCATTAAAGATCGAAAATATTCGTGGTTCGTCACAAAACGAAATATTATTTCACTTTGCTCAAACATATACAACGGACTGTTGGTCAGTGGTCAGCAAATAATATGAAACACCTATGAAACATAAAACTTATAACAACAAACGCTAACGCGTTCACTGCTGGAGTTCCTATGCAGTCCTATGTAACCTTTGCGTACAACCCTATTAGGGTGTCCATTGTAGATTTTTAATCTAAGGAAATGTGAAGCAAATTTTCTTGAGTGCTGGTTATTAAGACTACAAGTGGGGATATATAGTTAGAGCTCGAAAAAATATCATTTATGAAAAAATATCAAGGAGAAGTTTTTACTCAAATCAATCGAAACTTTTTACAATTATTAATGTATCCATGTAGTATACAAAAATATTTTTTCAATTTTTTTTTCAACAAATTGCGGCCGTTAGAGTTCGTTGAAAAAGTCGTTGTATTTTGCTGGTGCTGGCTCTCCTGGTCGCAGTTTTGATCTGAAACCTGCTAACCCAAAAAAAAAAATACATTAATTACATTAACAGTTAGTAGATGAACTGAAAAAAAAGTAAAAAACAAACATTTGCACTTTTGGCGTAACTTTTTTGAAAAAATCCACAATTTTTTCGCCATTTTATCACATTTTTCCATATTTAATTATAAAATATTACAATAATTTTCAACTCATATAAAAGAAAATATTAAAATAAAGAAATTCTGTAAGTTTCAGCTCAATCGAATAATTAGTTTTTGAGTTATCGCCGGCATAAACTCCGAAAATGCTGTTTTGAGAAAAACGCGGTGAAAGTTTTAAGCGTCTCTTTATACCTGCTGCGTGCGAAAAAGGTGAAAAGGCGCGAGAAACACTTGGAGTTCGAATTTCGAAAAAGGGGTAAGGGTAGCGTATTCTACGGGAAATTTACTAACTTTGTATGCAACAAAAATTTTGAGTTTTTGCTCATTCTAACTATATATCCCCCCTTAAATATGAACGATTGGTCATATTGGTTTGTCCTCGATACTTATTGGGTATGTTGGACAGAATTCCAGTAGCATCCATTCCATGTACCAAAACCGATCAGTTCCGAGACTAAACAAAAATTTCTAACTATTTTTGCGAAAAATCGCAATGTGTGCTGCCCAAGCAGTGATTGTCGAAAAACACAGAGTAGTGCAAAATAGGCAAGTGCTTCACCCAATTTCAAGTGTGCGTCTTCTGTTTCAGAAGAGCGCACAAAACGAACGTACGAGAGATTTCGTAGCAGCTTGAGAGACAGATACCCGCACATGCACTTCTCTTTCAGAGACAAAGAGTAATGCACAGTGCTCTACTCAGTGCTTTACTCTGTGCTTTGGCTCATGCTTTGGTAAATGGTAGCAAAATGAAATGTTTTGAAGCTAGTAACAATAAGGCATTGTATGGGTTCATAGAGGGAAATTTTTTATTAAAATCCTTATTCACAAACTAGATGCCGTGTCTGTTTTTTGCACTTGTGTTTGCACAGAGACGACAAGGGAGAGTGCAATCGTTAACGCACAAAGAGACGAGAGCAAATTCGAAATGAGATGTGCGGCTTTGAGATTTTCAAAAATAAGTCTACGTGATTTATGCACAGGCCCTATACAAAATGCAGTCATAGTCATTTGTGTTCTCTGTATTGGAACTGGAAAAAGACAAAAAATTGCATACTAAAAAAAAATCCGGCGTCGGTAGCTCTCCAAAGTTTCAATTACATACAATTCGGTTAAGTCTAAAAACTAAAAAAAAAGACACATGACATACTGAGCAACCTTATCCAAGACGGCAACTCTCTGGAGCTTAATTTGGCATAAATAGGCTGCAGCGCCATCTCTGCGGTACGATCTGGCATTAATGTGATTATTTTAAATGTCTTCATTTGACATTCTCAACAATTTTGCTGAAGATGGCAACTCTCTAGAGCCTTGTTTGGCAAAGATAGACTGTACACGGAAAAAAATCCGTGCCCGAATCCGTCATGAATTCGAGAACAAGCAAAAATACACCGTGAATCACGTAATCGAGAATAAGTTCTCGTTTTTGGGTAAAAATCATGAAAAAGTGAACTAATTCAAGGTTGGTCTTCATTTTCGTGAACGCTTTTGTTTCTGTGTAGCATCATCTTTGCGGCGCAATTTGGAACTAATCTGATAATCTTAAGTGACTACATTTTACATTCGCAATAACTTTACCTAAGACAGCAACTCTCTAGAGCTTAATTTGACAAATATAGGCTGCAGCGCCATCTATGCGGCAAATTTTGGAACTAATATGATAACGCAAAATGACTACATTTTATATTCCAAACAACTTTTCCCAAGCCGGTTACTCTCTAGAACTTCATTTGGCAAATATAGACTGCAGCGCCACCTCTGCAGCATGATTTGGAACTAATATGATAATATCAAAAGACGATTTGTTACGCACTGAGAAACTTTGCTGAATATGCCAATTCTCTATAATGAGTCTGGAATATTTTATATGCATTTCTGTTAACACATGGAAACTAAAACTTCCGTCCCTTTGTAGCAGATTCCCGGGGGACAATGTTACCGGAACCAGTTTTGTATTTCTTTCAATGAATTTGTGAGGCCAGAACTTTTCAAACTGTGCATAAAAATCGATTCTAAGGTAAAATTTCGAGATTCTACGAAGGGTTGAAATCCGGGTTATGGGTCACTTTTATGTACAACCACCTGAAGTGATTTAAAAATAATATGTTTATGCTAAAATGAAGAATTCCGTAGAACATCTAAAAGTCAGACAATTTCTGCCCGATTTATTTAAAAATATAAAAGATAGCGTACATTGAAGTTATGGGTCAGAATTAACCCAAATATCTTCGGAAGTTTAATCTCACTTTTTCTTGACAGGGTTGGAAATCGACTAAGGATTCGATTTTCAAATATTCAAATAACCGAAAACAACCGTCTGCAGGCAAAAGTTACTGCGATCTGTAGCCAAAAACATTAACATTAACATTAAAAACATTGAAGAAGAAATAGGCGTATCTGTCGAAGATAAGCAAAGGTAGTTGGAATTAAATGGATATTACTAATTTTTCTTTAATTTATATATTAACTAGAGGTATGGACACACTTTAAGCTCCTTTTGTTTATTTGCCAGTCTTTGGTGCCGCAATAGACCAAGGTTCAGCAAGGACAATTTTTGAAAAGCTGGCAACTGCTTGGAATCAGTTTTGATCACATCATAATATTTTCTCCCATCCCATCAATTTACATCGGAAAGCTGCCTTATCTCATGGAACTATGCGAGATTTTATTAATCGATCGCAGTAGATTCCGTTGGTTTTAAATTAAATTAAACATATACGCAGGAAACGTGATCAATGGCAATCATGTCGGACTGCGAGTGATAATAACATTCCACCTAGCGACATGTTGTAAAAGAGAATTCCCCACAGAGCCGTTTCACCTCATGCAAACAACCACAGCGGTAGAATATCCCGACGACAAGTACGGTGTTACAGTCATTTGCAGCATCACTCCCCCCCAGAAGCTGTTTCTCCGGATCCTCAATGGGTCGCTGGGGCCAACCGTGGCACAAACGAGTCTTTTTGTGTACGTTGTTGTTGGGAAATCATTTGAAGTACTGCGGAAGTAGGTACAGTGATGCACAATGGAAAACTTCCAATAACCGTTTTTCTATCAAAAAAGTTTTGATCGGGAAGTTGCTAATCTACATGGATAAATGGATTTCGGTTGAACATTGCATTGAATTTAAAACACCCACACACAAACAAATGGTTGCAAGATGACAATTGATATGGAGTTTTTCAATGTGTGTCACTGTACCTGTACGTATAAGCTCGCCGAGCAACGGACCTTTTTCCCGGAGGTGGAGGAAAAATCAAGGGAACTGTGTTTTCCAATCTACACAACGTCAATAGGACTTCGTTGGACGAGAGGAATGATGAGGGGGAACGCACAGGTGGGGGTGTTTTTAATAATTAATGCATCTCGTACATAGACGGCGCGTGTGGGCACCTACGTGATTGTCCTCGCGGTTGGTAATCCTTTTCCAGTGCGGCTCTCCTGAAGCGTGTTAGGGGCTTGTCTGGGTGAGACAAACCATATTTCAATTACCAATCGAGATAAGCTGGCTTTTGTGAAACTGCTTGATGTAGTGCTCTCCCTGTTTGTATGTGGGCTCTCGTTGATGTGTCAGATCGTATTCAGCGAGGTGTAAATGTTTTGCCCGTAATGTTGGGGGATTTAGGTGGGTGTAGGTTGGCGTTACAGGTGATGAGATTTCATAGTCGAGGCGAGAAACAATTACATTGGGCGGTGTGGGTGGATTTTGAAACCATGCTTTGTGATTTGAAAAGAAGTTTTTTTTGCGAACAATTCAACACTAACAGCAGTGCTTCAGTTGACAGAAAAACACAACCCGCTTTCCTGTCACCGAACAACGGGATGAATAAACTTTGTCATTTCGATCAATTCCAGTTCTCTCGCCCTTTTCAGCCAACCAGTGCTTCGATGGTTTGTCATTCAGTGCATAAACAAAAGTTTATTTTTCGGTGTGATTTACGGTGCAGCTTCAACTGTTGGAACTCGTCCTGACTTTGCACCACCCACGCACACCGCCAGTCTGTTATTTGATTCCCCTCTGGTGAAAGGGGGTTGGAGGAGGGGGCGGGGGCGATCAGCAGCAGTAGAAAAACCAGGGGTTTGCATTATAAAACTATCAGTACCAGGATCATAGCACTTTATCACGCCAGCAGTGTCAGTGGTGCAGGATTTTTTCCCCCGTTTCATTCGAGGGTTATGCTCAATGTCAATGGGTTGCTATAAAAACGCAATTCCCATTCGCTGGAAGTTGAATGGTGCAGTCGAGCACCATTTGCGCATTGAATTATGTAAATAAAGTTGGAATTTACTTCACAATTCGCTTCCGAAGGATAATCGTTTCGCGACTCAAGCCCTCTGTTGAGTTACTCTTCAAATACCACAAATCTTCAATTTGGTGTTTTTGTGATTTGAAAACTTCAACCGGCACTAAACATGCTGATGATGCACGGATGATGGGCATCAGTATGCATGCTTGGACTCCTGTAGCCTTGTTGTGCCACACGAGATGTGTTTGCTCGCTGAACCATTGCGCCATAAATTGCCCTCGGGATGAGCATCCTCGTAAATTTTCATCTCGTCTCTAGCGCAATAAATATAACTATCACTATCTCGTTTTTGGTGTGTCGCTATCACTCTCTCTCAGCTTCAAGTTGCATTTGCTGTATGAATACGAAATTATCACTACAATTCAAAACCAATTCACTAGATAGTCACACTCCATCATAGAGCAGCGTTTCATTTCCCGGGGTTATGTTCTAATGGGTTCATTTGCTAGATAGAGAAATGACTTAAAATTTGGGCAGTGAACTGTTATTACATAGTTATTCGGTATTTGCATAACATTTTCGAACTTTGCGCTTAACTCCGTCCATTAGGGTTTGTACAGACTCTTCAGAAATCGTAGAAGCCGTCTTTGTCCAAAATTGCTGGAAGTGTTTGATGTCTTTGATTTCTTGCTTTTTTCCAAAAAGCTTCCGCTTTATCAGAGCCCAATATCTCTCAATTGGTCGTAGCTCTGCGCAATTTGGCGGGTTTGAGGTTTTTGGTACAATGTTCACTTGATTTGCTTGGTACCACTCCATCACAGTTTTAGCATAGTGGTATGATGCTAAATCGGGCCAGAACAAAGTTTTTTCTTTGTGACTTTTGATGAAGGCTAGCAATCGCTTCTGCAGACACTCTTTCTGATAGATCTCCTTGTTGATTGTGCCTGTAGTGACGAAAGATTTACTCTTTTTACCACACCTGCAAATTGCTTGCCACACAAGGTATTTTTTGGGAAATTTCGATGCCTTCTTCGTTCTGAAATGCTCAGTGTAGCATTTATGGCTATAGCAGAATAAAAAGCCAGCCCTGGAAGCTGCTTGAAATCCTCCAGGACATAAGTTTCATCGTCCATAACAACGCATGAAAACCTCGTCAATAATTCGCAGTACAAACGTCGAGCCCGTGATTTTGCTGCCAAGTTCTGTTTGTCGTTGCAATTTGGAACTGTTTTTTACTTTAAGCGACTTAAGTCCCAAACGTTGTTTAGATTTTTGGACAAAACCAGGCGACATCCCTATTTTACGAGCCACCGTTTGAATGGAGAGCAGCTCGCAGACGAACAACGAATCCAATCCGGCGTCAACTAGTTCCAGTACCAGCAAGTCACAGAAGCCCTGTGAGAAGTGTGGTCAGAGCCACTATCTGTACAGTTCCAGAACCTCGACATTAGTCAACGTACCGATCTGGTAAGACAAAAGAATATCTGCATGAACTGTCTGCGCTCCTCTTAGCACTTCGCCCGAACTTGCTCGGGTACTCGTTGCTGAATCTGTTCCCGAAAACATCACACGCTTCTCCACATGGATCACAACGATACCAAGTCCTCTACTATCGCAGATTAGCAGTCTATTTGATCCGCTTGGTCTTATCGGTCCGGTCATAGCGAAGGCAAAGATTCTGCTTCAAGGATTGTGGAGGGTTCAGCTCGAGTGGGATTCACCAGTTCCTTCAGCAATCATCAGTGACTGGCAGGATTTCCAGCAGAAACTTGCTGGTCTCATTCACCTACGAATTCCCCGACACGTTCTCAGCCCGGGCTACGTACGCCTGGAAGTTCACGGTTTCAGCGACGCTTCAGAAGCTGCCTACGGAGCCTGTGTGTACCTTCGTTCCATCTCTTCTGTTGGATCCTGCTGTACTCGACTACTCATGTCGAAATCGAAGGTTGCTCCTATCGATACTAAATCCATTCCTCGTTGAGCTATGCGCTGCCCAGCTGTTGTCCAATCTCCTCATCCATGTCATGGATTGTATCGAGATCTCTGCCACAATTTATCTGTGGACGGATTCCACTATCGTCCTCAATTGGCTCTCCGCGACGCCGTCAACATGGAAGACATTTGTGGCCAACCGAGTGGCTGAGATCCAGGAGCTAACGACGCACGCGGTCTGGAATCATGTTCCATCTCAGGATAATCCAGCCGACGTCGTTTCACGAGGTATGAATTTTGACGAGCTTCTTGAAAACTCCTCTGGTGGCATGGATCATCATGGCTAAGCTCGTTGGACATTCCGTCGGAACGACCATCATGGCTAAGCTCGGAAGACTGCGAAGCTCGCAAGGTCGTCGTGTTACCAGCGGTCGAAGGCAATCAGTCAAACGATTTGCTGTTCCGTTACTCCAACCTTCGTCCGTTGCTACGAGTTGGTGCACTTCTTCGTCGGTTCTGAGAGAACTGTTTCCGCCGCAAAAATCACCTAGATCCTCTTATCGGCTCATTGACTGTCGCCGAGATCGATCAGACCATGCTTGCCCTGATCCGTCAAGAACAACAAGAACACTTCGAGAAGGAACTCTATCAGCTATCATTCAGTGGGACGGTAGATCGAAAATCCAATCTTCGATTTCTCCACCCGAAGCTGGTGGATGGCATTATTCGCGTAGGTGGCCGGCTACAAAACGCCAGAATTGAAATCGAGGAGAAGCGTCCAATTGTTCTTCCAGCTAAGTCTCGGCTCACCGAGCTCATCGTGACGAGAGAACACCAAAAAACGCTACATGCCGGTCCTGGTATGTTGCTGTCATCTCTACGACAGAAATTTTGGCCTCTTGGCGGCCGGAACCTGGTACGTAAAATTGTCCATCGGTGCATAACGCGTACCCGTGCAAAACCAAAACCTCTCGAGCAACTAATGGGCCAACTTCCACCGGTGCGAGTTAACCAAGCGTTCCCATTTGAGAATGTTGGTATCGACCTTGCCGGCCCCCTCTACGTGCGCCCATCTACCCGTAGCAGAAACTCTCCATTCACCAAGGCCTACATCGTAGTGTACGTCTGTCTCGTCACAAAGGCAGTTCATCTGGACCTCGTTTCTGACCTTACCAGTGAGGCATTCATCGCCAGCCTGCGGCGCTTCACCGGTCGCAGAGGCAAGCCAGCGCACATCTACTGCGACAACGCTGCCAACTTCGTTGGTGCGAGAAGAGAGTTGGAGGTTCTTCGCAAGCTGTTCTTGCCCCAACAGCATAAGGATACGGCGACAAGAGACTGCGCAGATGAAGGAATCCAGTTTCATTTCATTCCTCCACGATCACCATCATTTGGCGGAATTTGTGAAGCTGCCGTGAAGTCCGTCAAGACCCTTCTTCGCATGATCCTCGGTAACGCCCACCTCACTCAGTCGGAACTCCAAACTGCACTAGTTCAGGTCGAAGCAATGTTAAATTCACGACCTATCACCCCACTGCCTGACGATCCTTCCGAAGAACAAGTCCTAACACCAGGGCACTTCCTGATTGGCAGACCTTTGGCCGCAATACCTGATCCCGATCAACGGAATGTAGCGGAAAACCGGTTATCACGATATATGAGAGTCCAAAAACTCACTGCACACTTCTGGTCCCAATGGTATAAGGAATATTTGGCCACCCTGCAAACCAGGTACCGCTGGATCCAAGCTTTTGACAACCTCGCCGTCGGTTCGATCGTCATTTTGAAGGAGGAAAAGGTGGCGCCCTTGAAATGGCCTCTCGGACGTGTAGTCAGCATTCATCCTGGTATCGATGGACGAGTTTGTGTTGCAACCGTGAAAACCAGCTCTGGTACTACTCAGCGCGCTATCTCGAAGCTCTGCCTGTTCCCGATCGAAGTAGATCCTGCTATCGTCATCCATCCAGTTCCAAATCCGCCAGAAGATGACCCCTGCTCGTGGAACAGAGCCGCTGGACGAGTTCCCAGCCCCTACTCGGGGAAATGAGTCGCCAGACGAGATCCTGGCCTACGCTCGGGGGAATCGAGCTGTTCCTGGTGCATCTGTAATGAGTCAAGTCTTCCATATGGGTCCGCCCCATGGACCAGACTTAACACAAGTTAAGTACCACTCATTATTTTTCGTTCTGTACAAAACAATCTGGCTACAGATGTTCCGTGTTTCCAGAAAATCAACCGCATCCTCCCGGAAGCTGGCCTGTGCACGCCGCACCAAGTTTGACGTCGACAATTTTCCAACCTCAAGCAAAGAAGAAGGTTTTCCACCGATTCAACTGCCGAAGTCCCAGAAATTTCATTGGCGGCCGGAATATTCAATATCACGTGAATTAAAATTAAATTTCCTTAAACGAAAGAGTAGTCATTCTAACCCACACCACAAAATAATAATTATTTGTACCAATCAACACACACATCGCACCCACTATGCACATGCGACGCGCAACGTCGCAACACACCCTGTTGTGACAAACAATACAGCATATAATTTTTTGTACATATAGCATACATGTAAATAAAGTCAGTTGAAACATAATCGCCGTCGCGTGAGCACGTTCCCTACCGTGAGCAATAGAGGTTCGTTCGTTTGCTATTGTTGGTGCTAGAACCGAAAAAGAAAGACGATTCCCTATCGCTATCCGTTTTTGAAGAAGAGTGGTTAAGTGCTTAAACAGCTGTTGTTGAAATCATATCTTGAGACATCTGCCAGATTCAGAAAACAAACTTTTGCCTATCATGATCCATAAAGTGTTATACGGTATAAACGAAGCCAGTGTGCCGCGGTTGGCAGCACACAGATACTTTACGAGAAATGGAACAAAATCATGAGAAATTGCACTACAATCTTGCTTTTTTATTGTGAGTAGAGATCTATTGATTTACAAGTGAAAAGTCACAGCTGATGAGCGACATTGTGAGGGCGTTCGATCAGCGGAGGCTAACCAACCGCTTCCAGCAGAGCCTGTTAGTGCTGATCGGACTGATGGCCAAGCAATCCCCGAAATGCGTGAGCGATGTGTTGCCGAGGATTAACTGCTGAAGGAGAGCTACCCTTTGTTAAACTCGTTGGCAGATGCTGTTAACGCCGATTGCCTATTGCTATTTTATTAGAGTATTCAAAAGTGTATTAAACACCAATGAGCTCGATACATTTTCTTACCAATTAGCCACTATTACAAAATCACTAGATCGTCCAAATATATCGCACGCGGTCAGCAAGTAGGATCGAAATTTTATTATAATCAGTCTGCAATAAACCGTTCGTACAACACTGCGTTTAACTTCGATACGTCGCTCATTTCTCTATACCTAAATAGCGAAATAAAGACTCTTTAAACTAATTCCTTTAAGTTGCGAGTTAAAGTTATTATTAAGTTTGCAAAAGAACATTTTTGGTCGAACCGGATCGTCGGGAAAGGCGAAAGTGAAGTGAAGAGTGGCTGCGTGGTCGCTGATTATTCTCCACGAGGGAGAAGAATAGGACACGGGCGTCATAATTTGACTGCTGCTGCATTCACCTCTTGGTGATCATCGTTCCTGCTGGATGGCGTGACGGATTTCCCAGACAGGATTGGACAGATTTGCGGATCAGGATAAGTACTGAGGGCAGGTTTGTCTGTGGCGTGGATCTTAGTTGCATGTGAGATCGCCGCCGATTAAAGTGAGTTGAGCCTATTGCATGTGGATCATTTTAATAAAGATTTCTCAAACTGATTGCATGAGAAAATTGTGTCGTCCATATTATTCTTGCTGAGTTGAGCCTTGATCAGTCCGCCATCTCTGTTGGCTTTGTCTGCTTTGTAGGTCGGTTTACTTTGTTCTATTCCCATTCAATAACGCCATTGTGCAGTCCAGAACCGCGTGGTCGATTTGAGTTTCGCTTTGAGAAAGGCGCTTACACTAATTAATTATGCCGGTTAACGATAATCATCGATTGCTTTGTAAGCAGGAACGCATGCTACGAATTTCTCTTGATAATTTGAGGGACTTTGTGAGCGCTAACCAAGCCGATGCAGGTCGTCAGGACCTGGACTTACTCTTAAAATGGCTGGATGTAATCTGGGAGAAATTTGTCGACATACGAATGCAAATCGAGCTACTGACGGATGATGCTGAAGATGATGCTATTTCATCCAATACGAAAAAAAAAACTGCTCAAGTCATCGAACCCTGCTCAATATTTGGTATACGATCGTCCGTACAAGATTTGATTCGTATCACATCCCTAATTCGAAGATTAATCCATAACTGTCAAAACCGCGGAAACCGCAAAACTGGTTTCATACAGCATGAATAACGATCCGAAGCATTGCATCAGCTACTGGTACCAGCACAGCAGGAAAGTTTTCCAGAAGATCTCGCATCACTGTGTAGAACCGGCGAAGTCAAGCCAACATCTCGATTAAGACAACTATTTCCTCGCTTGATGAATGGATTAATTCTCGTCGGTGGCCGTTTGCAGAACGCAAACATTTCAGCTGGAAGGAAACATCCCGTCATTTAAGATAACCAACACCCACTTAAGCTTCTTATTGCCACTCACTACCATCAGAAGCATCTACATGCTGGACAGCAGCTTCTAATTGCTAGCCTGCCAGAAAGGTTCTGACCATTATCAGTTCGCAATCTAACACGGAAAGTCATCGCTGTGTCAAATGCTTTCGTGCACGACCGAAGGCTCACGAGCAACTTATGGCAGACTTGCCGGAGGAACGTGTCACTCCAGCACCACCATTTATGCGCGTAGGAGTGGATTATTGCGGTCCATTCTACATTCAGTATCCTTATCGCAAGGGCGGACTTTGGAAGGCCACCGTCAAATCTATGAAACAGTATCTAAAACGTACGCTAGGCAGTACAGTTCTTGTTTCAGACGAAATGGCTACCTTGGTGGCTCAAATTGAGGCATTCTCATCTGATGCTGACGACTAAGAAATCTTAACACCCGGTCACTTCCTGATCGGGTCACCACTCCAGATACCAGAACCATCACTGCAGGATGTCAACAAATCAAGGCTTTCGAAATGACAGAGAGTGCAGAACTTTCTCCAACTCATTTGGAATCGTTGGTTAACTCAGTACCTGTCGAATTTGCACGCTCGCACAAAGTGGACCAGGCAACGGAACAATCTCTTCATCGGAACCATGGTGCTGTTATGTGAGGACAACTAGGTCATCCACCGCGGCCGGAGTCGCTCATCCGTTTGCCATCCTGTTTCGATGCCCAGAAGTCCGATGAATTACACCGGACGTGCTGAAGTCAAGAAGTGAGATTTCGTATTGAAGAATCACTCCTGTACACCCACAACTTATCCAAAGAAATTTTCTGCGCCAGGAATGGTGCATAAGCGCCTGCGGAGGCGGATGGCCTCCGCAACCCGGGGAAGTCGTTTTATGTTTCTTTTTTACTTTTAAAAAATCGCCTCTCATTTTATTCATAGTCTACCCTCGATGAATCCCTCAACCGAGGTTGATTGGATATGCAACCGACGTGATTCGAAGGAGATGCCGTAGACGAACACCATACTTCAACTGTCGATGCCATGAAGACGGGCTGAGTGATGCCGCGATGCCGATAGCGATAAGAAGATGGACCACTTTCTTTAGATGAAGTTTAACTTCGTTAACATCGATATTCGAACGATGAACACCTCAACAACCTACGACTGCCCCATTGCCAGAGCATTAAAATGTCGTTACAATTTGCTAGGAATTAAGCTGTTAGGAATTAAGAAGTAGTTTGATACATCTGTTACTTGAATTCAATTATTAGTTGTTTCTATTTAAATGATTTGTTATATGAATTGTCATATTTAAATGATATTCAATGATGAATATCATTTGAATATTCAGATATTACGCCCTCAGGGCGCCTACAATCCTGATGTAAAACTGGTATAGATCTAAATATTTAAATCTGAAGCGATCTAAATTTCTGCACCGTGGCGTTCTATATTGGCTTTTATACCACAATCTGATTTACATTTTTGCATCTTCCAAGTAAACTGATCCAATTAATGCATGTTTTGGATCACTTTTTTGCCTCGATCTATTTTTTTATCATGAAGCAGGCAACAATGCTTAAGCACTAACGCTGAGCCAGTTTTATCTGTCAATGATAGAAAACTAAACTTCTTCGACGTTTTTGCCTCAAATCAGTGGATCCAAAAGAGATATTTTTGGAGATATTTTTACCACAAGATGGAAGATTGGAACGGATTCGACACACATTCGAGGAAATCGAGCTGGCACAGCAAGACATCCGGAAGCAAAATTACTGCCCACGAATATCAATCTGTCGCAATGGCCGTAATGAGTTTGGATGGCTGCGGCAAGACTTACGCTAGTGATGGAGCTTCCAGTTCATTAGCTAGTTCTAGCTTAGGGGTCATGTAACGACTAAGCACGAAAAAGTCTCCCGAGTCCGTTGCCGACTTGGTGAATTCGGAACAGGAACTCAGCCCGACACAACGGGGAATAACACAAATGAAGCGGATAACACCCAACGAAGTCCCCTCGAAATGTTCCACATTTTACCGGTATGAGTGCTTTTTTTTTGTGTGAACTCTAGTTGTCAATATAATTTAATCATATTTGTCAAACTTATATTTTTTGTTCAAAAGGTTCCCGAGTCGAGTAAACGTCATAAAAAGCAAACCATCCCTACCGGCACCACAAACGTTTTCGACACCGGCACCCTAAGCTGTAACGATAGCTTTTCCCTCTCTTAGCAGTTCCACGCTTGCCTCAGTTACTTCTGCGATATTTTCAAGCAACTCCAATCAAAATGACGAATGGCTCAACTCACCACCAAACACCTCGCAATTTGATCCGAATCTAGTGAAGCACTCAGACGAATTCTTCATCGACGATGGATTCAAGGTATAATAATTATCTTACATCAACGTTTATATGACGGTTTAATACCCATAATTTTGTTCCATTCTAGCAACCGTGTTCAACCCATTCTGCATCCATCTTCCTACATGGACGCATTAACCGACTTGGATCCGCTGGGAACTGGAATGCCTACTTTTCTTCAGAAGTTAATCTGACGTCAGGCACTACAAACACTTCCAAAAAGCACAAATGCTATTTCTGCCGACATTTTTAAGCCCACCTTGGAAGACGGGGCGCCCAGAACTAGTTAACCGTTAATCGTGGAATTTTATTTTGAATAATACATCCCTTTAAAAACAAATCCTAGATCCTTTCATGGAAGACAATAATTTCTCCAATCTTCACATCGATCCATTTTAAATGAAGTTCTCAATAAATGCATTTCCTAGACAAATCGAACGGAAAATGGAGATGAGGGCCCGGTACGAGCAATAGCAAGGCCCTATAAGGGTAAATTTGACGAAAGCCCAGTGGCATATAACGGACCACTTCATGTAAACCCGTCTCCAGAGAGCTGGGCTGACTATCGCCCTTATCCTGTATTCCGTATAGGATTTATTTCGAACGAAACATAATTTTGTTTTGTTAAAAAAGTCAAGTCGATCGAAATTCAGATTGCAGAATTTAGTTTCGTCCGAAATTAATCCGACTCAATGGAATAAAGGGTGTCCACGATGAAATTGCCACACTATGAAATTGCTCTAACTTTTTAACCGTTGGGTAGAATTTAATGAAAATTTGGGTGGATTTAGTTTATAGTGCATTATTTACATCCTGTGATTTTAAAGTCCTGTGATTAAAACTCGCGGAAATGGAGTCGAAAGAACAGCTCGTGCGTGATAAAATCTTGCGCATTCATCACGAGAACAAGGATCTCTCGCATCGTTCCATCGCTAAAACGTTGGGAATCGCGAATTCCACGGTGTCGCGAGTGATTAAGCGGTTCGAGGAACGGTTGACCACCGATCGGAAGCCCAGAAGTGAAGGAAAAAGTATTCCGTACAACACCAAAATCACAACCGCGTAGTTGGGGCCTTCAACCGAAATCCGAACGCCTCCGTTCGGGATGTAGCTTAAAGCTGCACCTAAGCCGAAGTTTTGTCCAGAAGGCCAAAACTAAGGCTGGGCTTCGAACGTTCAAGGTACAAAAGGCCCCTAATCGCGACGAGAAGCAGAACAAGTCCGCCAAAACCCGTGCCATGAAGTTGTACCTCAACATGCTGACGAAAGTTGAATGCTGCATCATGGACGACGAAACATATGTGAAGGCCGACTTCAAACAGATCCCCGGCAACCTGTTTTTCACGGCCAAGGATAAGTTCAGCGTTCCGGAGCATGTCCGCACTCAGAAGATGTCCAAATTTGCGAAGAAATTCCTGGTTTGGCAAGCCATCTGCACGTGCGGGAAGCGGAGTGCACCTTTCGTGACACAGGACACGATGAACGGACAGGTGTACATAAAAGAGTGCCTCCAGAAGCGGCTGCTTCCTCTCCTGAAGGCCCACAACGTCCCAACAATCTTCTGGCCGGATATGGCCTCATCCCACTACTCCAAGGACGTGCTGATGTGGTATGCGGACAATAAGGTCAATTTCGTGCCGAAAATGTTCAACCCTCCAAACACTCCGGAGCTCCGCCCCATCGAGAAGTACTGGGCGATTATGAAGCAGCACTTTCTTAAACGACCTAAGGAAGTGAAGACAGTCGAGGAACTGAAGAAAGTATGGGTTTACATGCAAAAAACGGTTGATTCACAGGTTGTGCAGAATCTTATGGCTGGGGTTAAGGCCAAGGTGCGGGCATTTGCGTATGGACTGTAAATAAAATACGAGTAAAATGGTAAAATGAAGTTTAATAGTTATTTCTCAATCCCTGAAAATTTGATGGCAATCGGATGAAAACTCGAATTTTGCGAATCAATTTTGTGTGTGGCAATTTCATCGTGGACACCCTTTACAGAATACGGGTGTATATAAATCAGAAACGCCTAGAACGTTAAAATTCTGATTCAATTCTGGATCAGCTATCAACACGGAATCGTCCAAATGTCCGAATGTGCTATCAACACGGAATCGTCCAAATGTGGTTAAGCCGTCGATGTTATTTTAAGCATAAGCAGCAGCTTAAAAAAGATGAAGCAAAATCTTTTCGGGCAAAAGTTCTCCAAGAGATATTCAAACAGCATAAACATGCGGCGGCTACAAGTAAGCGATTCCTTCAGTGAAAATGAAACGACTCCAGAACCCCCTTCTCGTCAAGACTCCTGATCGCACATTGAACCACCTCCGCTACCTATTAATGACCAGCTAACCTTGTGGATCATTTATAGCATCAAAGAAATTGAAATGAAAACTAAACAAAAAATATCTTCCGGAAGTTGTTTCTAGGGGACGTTAACATATATATACTAGCCTTGCATGTAAATTGCGGGTCAGGGAAATTTCTTCTCATAGCGGCCTTCCAAAATTAATAAAGTTAATAATTCAACCGCTTTTTAGAAATCAAACGCATATGAATTGATTAAGCCATCCCTCGCTAAGGCCGAAGAACAGAAAACAAATCCAGGATCCAGCGTTGCAGGTGTTTTTCCATAGGCGTGAATCATTATCCGTAGTACAAGGATGTGTGATGATGGAGCTGCTGGTGATTCCAAAATGTATCTGAAAAAATAAACTGTTGAAGCAGCTACATCGAGGTCATCCTGGCATCGAGCGAGTCAAAACCATCATTTGGAACGTCATCTACTGGCCAAAGATCGACGATGAAATCGGTGAATACATTCGACGCTATTCCGCTATTGTGCGAAAAAAAATCCACCACAAGCAGAGCGCAGAAGGACCTTGTGAGCGCATTCATATCGATGACACCGGACCGACCAACGGATCCAGTTATTTAGTAATTGTCGATTCGTTTTCAAGGTGGTCAGAGATTTTCCAGACAAAATCAACGACTGCTTCTACGACGATCGGGATCGAGAGCTTTGAAAGTTTCGGTGTACCGAAAGTAATCGTCTCCGATAAGGGAACCCAAATTACCGGATACGATTTTCGTTCGTTTTGTGATAAGCTGGGCTTCATTCAATTTTCCACACCGCATCGTTTTTTCCGCAATCAAATGGGCAAGCAGAAAGGATCGTCAACGCTCAAGAGGTCACTCCGAAAAATCCAAGAGAGAGAAGGATTACCAGCATCTGCTGCGCTTCAAACATTTCTGCAGGTGTATCGAGCCACTCCATCCCATCTGCTCGATAATTAGTCCCTTTCTGAAATATTGAATGGAAGAAAAATGCGGACAACATTATATCTACTGAAGTCTTCAAATGTACTGTAACACCCACCAGTAGCAGCCAAGCCTTACCAAGCACGAATAATTGCAACAGGGTCACCGATATACAGGTACACAGGAACATCACCAGCTGGAAGCGGCAATCCGGAATCATCATCGAGGCGATTGCGAACGTACAATACAATGTTCTTCTCGATGCACCATCATGACGAAAGCGGCTGATTCGTTCACACATCGATCAACTTCGGACCAACGATTCTGGAAAACAGGAGAAAGCTGAAATTGAGCTGCCGCTTTGTATTCTTTTGGAATGACGTTTCTTTTGACCGGGTTGCCAATTACTTTTTTGCATATAGATCAAAGTAAATAGATCAGCGGTGCAGTATTCCTTATTTTGATCTAAAATAAGAAGATCTAAATTTTTGAAACGGATCAATTTTATATCAAAACTAGCTGAACCCGGTGCGAGCCTTGCAACGCATGCAACTAAATGAATGAAAAATGAATAAAACTGGCGCGTTTATGGTTCTGAATGAATCTGGTTAAAATATTTTCGTTTGCTTGTGTGTGTTTTGCATACATACAAAACAAGTTTTGTGTCATTAATTCTACTCTTGCACCGGTTGTTTCTACCGGTTTTGCTTTCTGCTTAGAAACATTTCAAAGACAAACGAAGCCGTATCCTGTCAGTTTGTACGTAATTTTCTCTTGCGTAACCTAAGATCAACTTCTTGTGCATAATGTAGCACAGAGAGTAACTCAACCAATTCTTGACTAAAAAGGGGTTCAAACTTCTATCAGAATATGCTCCTTACCCGAGAAATACACATTTTGTGTTTTAGTTGCATGGATAATTCTCATGTTTGGTTCAAATGTCTGTTTCATTGGTTTGAGAGCCCTCCTTCTCCCTCTCCAGAGGGAAGGCGTCTCGAACCACATAAGAAAAAAAATCCTGCTAAAAAACAACCACATGCCAAGGTTGGTTCCATTTGAAGAACTCCAATTCCAAGAACTCGAGCTTTGCAGAAATTTTTGTTTCATTTGTATGAAAGTCCTCCCCTTCCAGGCGGGGAAGGTGCTTCGAACCATCATAAGAAAACCTTTTCCGGCCTCAAAAACCCCTACATATAAGTTTTCATAACAGTAGGTATGATTCTCATGTTTGGTTGACATTTGTGTCTAATTTTCATGAGAGTCCACCCCTTCCAGAGAGGGGAGGAGTCTCAAACCTCCATAGAAACATTTCTTGGTTCCGAAAACCGCCACATCCCAAATTTGGTTCCATTTGCTTGATTAGTTCTCGAGTTATGCAGAAATTTGTACTTCATTGGTGTGGGAGCACCTCTTCTAGATGCGGGAGGGGTCTCAAACCATCATAAGAATCTTCCCCGACTCCAAAAATCCCTGCATAAAATTAATTATACCTGTTGGGATAATTCTCATGTTTTTCTCAAATTCGTGTTTCATTTGTATGAGAGCCCCTTCTTCCGAAGATGTGGGGGTTGCAAACCACCGTAGAAACATTTTTTGACTACAAAAACCTCCACATGCCATATTTGGTTCCGTTTGTTCGATTAGTTCTTGAGTAATGCAGAAAATAGTTTTTTATTGGATAGGAGCACCCCTTTTTAAAGGCGGGAGGGGTGTCAAACTATCATAAGATCCTTTCCCGGACCCAAAAACCCCTGCATACAAATTAGCATAGCAGTAGGGATAATTCTCATGTTTGGCTTAATTCCGTGTTTCATTTTTATGGGGGCCCCTTTTGCCAAGGGAGAAGGGGCTTCAAACCACCATAAAAACATTTCTTGCCTTTAAAAACTCATCAATTCCAATTTTGGTTCCATTTGCTTTATTAGTTCCCGAGTTATGCAGGAATTTGTTTTTAATTTGCATAGGATCCCCCCTTGCTAGAGGCGAGAGGGGTCTCGAACTATCATAAGATGCTTTCCCGTACCCAAAAACCGCTGAATACAAATTTGCAAAGCAGTAGGCATAGTTCTCATGTTTGGATGATATTTGTGTTTCATTTGTACGACAGCCCTTCTTTTTAAAGGGAGGAGAGGCTTTGAACCACCATAAAAACATTTAATGCCAAAAACTCGTCCATTCCAAATTTGGTTCCATTTGCTTGATTAGTTCCCGAGTAATACAGAAATTTGTGTTTCATTTGTATTGAAGCCCTTCCTACTCCCTTCCAGAAGGCGAAGGAGTCCAAACCACCGTAGAAACATTTATCTTCTTCAGAAACTTCCACATGCTAAATTTGGTTCTATTTGCTTCATTAGTTCTCGCGTTATGCAGAAATTTGTGGTCCATTTGTTTGAGAGCCCCCCCCCCCCCACCTTCCTCATATGGCGGAAGAGTCTCAAATCACCATAGAAACATTTCTTTCCTTCAAAAACTTCCACATGCCAAATTTGGTCCCATTTCCCTGATTAGTTCTCGAGTTATGCAAGGATTTGCGTTTCATTTGTATGGGATCCCCCCCTTTCAGAAAGGGGAGGGGTCTGAAATCAACATAGAACCATTTTTTGTCTTCAAAACCCACTGCATACTAAATTTGGTTCCTATTGCTTGATTAGTTCTCGAGTCATGCAGAATATTTTATTTCATTTGTATTGGAGCCCCCCCTTTAGAATGGGGAGGGGTCTCAAACAAACATAGAAACATTTTTTGTCAACAAAAACCACCACATGCTATATTTCGTTCCGTTTGTTTGATTAGTTCCTGAGTTATGCAGAATATTGCGTTTTATTTGTATGGAAGCCCCCCCTTTTAGGACGGAGAGGGTTCTCAAGCTACCAAAGAAACCTTTCTCGCCTTCAAAAACTCAGACATGCTAAATTTGGTTTCTTTTGCTTGATTAGTTGTTGAGTTATGTAGAAATGAGTGTTTGATTTGTATGGGAGCCCCCCTTTCCAGTGAAGGGAGGGGTCTCAAACTATCATAAGAACCTTTCATGGCCCCAAAAATCCCTGCATACAAAATTTCATGCCCATCGGTTCAGTAGTTTTCGAGTCTATTAGGGTCAGACAGACAGACAGACAGAAATTCATTTTTATATCCATCAGGATTGCAGCTGCCCTCATGTTTTAGGTTTTAAAGTTAGAACAACACTTTGTGAACCAAATATATGAAAAGAAACAAGCGCAACAATTTCGTCATACGTGCTATTGTGAAAATCAGCTTCTGGAAGTTCAGAGTTTTTGTGCAAATTTAGCGCATTGCGTCGAAATGACTATTTACAGCACTGAATCTGATACAGTGCAGCATCATATCTCCTAGTCATCCACGCCAGTCAACAATAAAAAAAATAAGCTATTACCGGAAGCAGTCATTTTGTACCCATCGCTATTTGAACTCAGTTTTCTTGACGTCATAATTAAATAATCACTTATAGTCTACAAACAACAACTTATATGAAAAAAAGAACAGACATTCATTCATGAGATATTTCATGTGATGTGTGTGGTCAGAGGTGTTCTTAGATTTTCTAGATTAGACATCTAATCGAATTCTATTTCATATCCTTCATGGTTCGGATCGATTTTCTTACTAAATATGCATGTAAAATTCTCATTTGATCAAATGGAGCGTAACTAGTCGAACATCGCATAGGACAAGGAATTGGTGAAAACTGTGTTTTATAAGAAGAGTTAAATCACACTATTGGCTAACTTATTCTGATTTTTTTCACATGTAATTACTAGGTCCTTTGACTTATAAGCCAGCGACGGTATCATAACCATACGGTTTACAACTTACTAAAAGAATAATCTCCTACAAGATGTAAGCGAAGTTCATCGAATACTTACTCGGCAATAAACCAAAAAAAAAAAAACAAATCAACAAAGTCCCTCTTGTCAAGTCGTTTTCCACCCCACAACTTTCGCCGAATGGCTAAATTTATTTCACATCATAAACATGTTATTACGTCCATTTGCTATTCGGAAATTCTTCGACCTTCGCCGCTCGGCGAAAGTTTTCCCAATACGACTCAATTGACCTTGGTAACCCCCGCCATGGCGACCAGGATTCCAAGCACCGGAGAGAGGGTGGCGGGGGAAGTGGGTTGCGGAACTCTACGGAAAACAATAAAGAAGAAATGTCCCGACAAAGTGCCACAATGAACTACCATCAACCCCGTCGCGATTTATCATTACAGACAGCCAACCAGCGAGCGTTCCGATCAACAACTGTTGTCCTATGCGGATGTTGACTTGGGTTTGGGAAACTACTTTTGCCAAATGGATCCCACTGCGAAAATCCGATTATGGGTAAATTTTCCTCTTGTCTTTTTGCTCCTGCTCATTCATCGATGGCAAGATGAATTATTGGCAAAACGGCGTCACATTTTCTCACTAGCTACCGAGCTTCCGATTCCTTACGATCGGCGACGCCAGCCTGAAACGAAGCAATAAATTTCGATCGGTCTCTAGCCCGCCCTCTTCCCCCGCTTTTTGCCACAACCCATCCACATGTAGGGCGCTCCCGCACCGGAAGATTAGAAAATATTATCTCTAGGAGGGGTTTTTAATCTTGCAATCAACCACCTCGACCCTGGCTGAGCGGAATCTATTGATGCAATGTTTGTTCGAGCGCAGGGTGAACTTCTTGTATGACAAAATCGCAGGTTTTTCATCGCTAACTTGAAAATTGATTGACAACCATCTCGTAATCATTTTCGAATCGGTTGAATACTTTATTGACTTAGCCCCTGGAATGTTGAAAAGCTCTTACCATACAGGAAAACACTTCAGCCGGAAGAAACTCTCCGTTGTCGTTGGTTTCCAAGGAAAAGCGGTCTAAATTTATTGCTTTTTCCAAGGAGACGGCAATCACTTCCACCAATCCACCCGTCGCTTCCCCAAACGTTGATTTTATTTGTCCTGGCGTGGCCGACGGTGACCGCTTTTCAATAAATTCTACCCATCGTTTCTCCCATGCCTTTTCCTCCGTCAACCTTCGATCGGATTCGCCTGGGCGGGAACTGCACTTTCTCCAGCGCTGAAGCAACATTGTCAACTCCGGAGGGGATGGTTTTCTTGTTCACCCTTTGTGCTGTTAGATAGGTATATGTATGTGAATGTGTTTTTGGTTGCATTTTCAATGTTTGGATTTCTGGAAATAGGTAAGTCGCAGAAGCAAAACATTTGAACGATTACGATTAGGAAATAGAAATTCACGCTTTTGATTATAGTTTATTATTAAGCACCTAAAGATTGTCCACGTTAAAATTTCAACACACAAAGTGATTTTCCAAAAATCCGTCTCCTAACCAATTGTCTTAATATTTTCAACGCATCAAATAAAACATCTTTACTAAGTTTTTCCATGTTCTGATTTTCCATCTTGAACTCCATATTCAAGGGCCCTTACTTTTCTCCTTAGACTCTTCCTGAGATTTTGTACAATAGAACCGACAAGTTTTTGTATATTGACCAAATTTACTTTCTTCAATGCTTGTTCTG
Organism: Aedes japonicus; assembly: GCA_034211315.2. Lineage (NCBI taxonomy): Eukaryota > Metazoa > Arthropoda > Insecta > Diptera > Culicidae > Aedes > Aedes japonicus. Next base: position 74,331 of record JASCZW010006572.1, read on the forward strand.
TTTTGACTGTCTTAGAATGTTCGTGTTTGTCCTGCTTCATAATAGCCTAATATTTGAAACTTGTATCGATCCAGAAAAGTTTTTAAAAATGCTGTAACTTTCTAATATAAGCATCTATACGTTTGAATTTTTTTGACTTTTCCTAAATCATAGAAAGTTACGTTTCTGCAATGAGTCCAAATTTTTTGGACATTTCTGAAGGACTGTTAAAAAAACCCGGATTTCAAAGTCACATTGTGTAAACTATATATGCCCACATTTTAAAGTCTTTGATGTCAAAATGCTTATTAGAGTCCCAATTTTCAGTTTCATTACTGCCCTTTTTAACAAGATTGGCTACACAGAATCTGTGCCGGAAGAGAGCATGTTTTATATCGATCGGTGAGGCGGTGATAGATACAAATCGGAACTTACTTTTCGACGGCTCGAACTTCATGTTTTTTTATGAACAGTCTACTTCTTGCCTTGAATTGAACCAATGACCATGTTGGTTGTTCCGGGATAATCCAAAACCTTTAGGATGGGACAAATACAGATTTTCGCCGAAATGTGCCTTTCGACATCTCAAACTACAAGATTTTTGGTGAGTAGTCTACCTCTAGCTTTGAATTGGATCAATGACCATATTGGCTATTCTGAAACAACCCTGATGCCCCTGAAGAACCTTTATAGGGGACAAATTTTTGCCTAAACATCCCTTCTGATGGCTCAAACATCATGATTTTTCATGAAAAGTCAACTTCTAGCTTTGAAATGGACCAATGACCATATTGGCCATTCCGAGACAATCCGGATACCACGGGGGAACCCTTCAGGAGGAGACAAATGCCGGATTTCCACCGAAACATGCCTTTCGACGGCTCAATTTTTATAATTTCTTCATGAAGAAATAGCCCAGACTATATTGACCATTCCGAGACAATCGTGAAGTCCTGGGGGAACCGATTAAGAGGAGAAAAATACATATTTTTGCCGAAATATGCCTTTCAACGGCTCAAACTTCATGGTTTTTGTTGAGTAGTCTACTTCTAGCCTGGAAATGGACGAATGACCATATTGGCCATTCTGAGACAACCCGGACGTCCTGGAAGAACCATTTAGGACGGGACAAATACAGATTTTCTCCGAAGCATGCTTTTCGACGTCTTGAACTTCATGATTTTTCAAGAGGTTGTTGTTAGAGTGAGTAGTTAGTAAACCCAAAATAAAAAAAGCAAGATTGTAATGCAATTTCGCATGCTTTTGTTTCATTTCTGGTAGTGGATCGTAACCTGGAGAAAAAATGCTACATTGGCCGTTTGCAAAAATGACACACATCAATTTGCCTTTAAAAATTCAATGTGTGAGTGCGGTTGTATAGTGTTGAGTATAAGATTGAACTCCGGAAGTTCAATGGCTCACATAAAACAATCACGAAATTTTTTTTTAGTAGAGCCGTGAAAAACACTGTGACCAATAAGAGGAATATTGAGGTATAACAACAATCACGATATGTTACCGATATTCGAACCGAGTGCGTCTGCGCCATGGATCTAAGAGTGTTACCATTCGATCTCTTCAAACAGATATGTAATAGAAGCCCAACTGTTGTTTAGACTTTCGAGGTACTCGGCGATACAGCAATGAAGCAAATATCTCCCACACACACACACACTTGCATGGCTTCGTTTGTTTCATAAAGATGGGCAAACAAGGGGAGGTGAGAGAAAAAAAAAAGAGAGAAAGAGAGAGAGAGAGAGAGAGAGAGAGAGAGAGAGAGAGAGAGAGAGAGAGAGAGATTTCATTGTGCTGCCAACCGCTTGCACACACTTGCATGGCTTTGTTTTTACCATAAAACGCTTTGTAGATCATGATGAGCTAAATTGCCTTTTATGAATCATGCGGATTTCTTAAGATGTGATTGCTAAAATTGCAATTGCATTTTTTTCCACCTGTTTTACTTTTTGGGTGTAGCTTAAGAGTAGTATTCTTTCAGCCTTGAAATGGACCAATGACCATATCCGCCATTCTGGCGTCAATACAGATGGCCCGGGGAACCTTTTATGCCTTTCGACGGCTCAAACTTTGTGACTTTTTGTAAACAATCTGCTTCAAGTGATTAAATGGCAGAATGACCATATTGACCATTCCGGGCAACCTGGATACTTCGAGGAAACCTTTCAAGAGGAGCCAAATACAGTTTTACACCCGAAACATGTCGATGTTACAAAATTTCATCCATGCATGAAGATATTGACAAAGCAGCTATGGTTACTCATTCAAGCTAAGAGTCATCCGCAAAGGAAACCATGTCGATTTCACATTTACTATCTTGTCAACGCTACGTCACTGCTCATAAACAAGTTAAAATGATAAACAAAGAAAAACTATGTCAATTGGAACAATTTCTCTATGATATTGAAAACCCACGAATTCTATATCCATGATATTCGCCGAATTTGCCAGATTTCTGGTGATTTCGGTAACCAGGTTGGTAAACATATTCGTTAGCTTCCAGAATCAGCAAAAATGATACAATTGACATAGTTTTCTTTGTTTACTATTTTTACTTATTTATAAGCGTGTACAGACGTCTTGGAATATCGTTTGCATTAAAAATAAGGACTTTTTTTTCGAATGCTGATAAAAAAGCTAAGACAGATAATAGCTTTGAAAAATTTCCCATTGAAGGTAATTATTTAAGCTTATTTGCAAAAAGTTCTACGCTCTCGCAGTTAGCCTTCCGGCAGTGAACCGGACCATTCGCCATGGTGGACGAAAACATGCGTGTAGGCATGTTTTTGAGTTCTTCTTCGTTTTATGTATCAATTCCACAGATAAAAGAAACATTCAATTTTCTGCGTAATCTAATGCACATAAAGGGAATGCTTGATTTGGCAGAAAATTATACGATATTCCATGTAAATTTAAGCCAGATAACGGCTGAATCTAGCCTGTTGTATGAAAGATTGTAAACATTGTGGCATGCAAACATTGTTTACGCCTCCTTTGGCTTGGAATTACACGAGCCGAAATTTTACGCGCTTGTTAAAATTAATTATTTTTTCTGTGTCCTCAGCTTTCGCGACAAAATTGTAGGAGTAGATCTTACGCTTCAGGTTGGCTCAGCAATTGTCGATGGGACGCAGCTGGGGGACGTTGGGTGGGTTCGCCGACTTGGGTACCACATCGATATTCAGCCGCTCCATCTTCTCCAACGATCGCTTCGAGTAGTGGGCCACCGCCAGATCCGGCCAGAACACCGCGTCTTGGCTCTTATGGTATTTCTTGATGAACGACGCAACTTCCGGCAGGCATTTTGTACTTTAAATTAACCCCGCTCACGGCTAGTCCGGAGTGAAAGAAGAGCGGTTTTGACATCCCCTTCTCGCTGATTATCAGCTTCAGCAGCACCTTCTTGGGAACTTGGTGTGTGAAATGAACTTCACCTCGGAGCTCACCGTCTTCGTGGGGAAGTAAATTACAGTGTGCCCTGCCAGTCGTTGCCATCCAGATAGGTCTCGTCGTCCATCACCACCGCCACGTCGCGATTCGCCTGGAAAATCGAGTTGACCATCTTATTCAGCCGCTGTGAATGCGACATCCGCTTCCCGACATGCAGCGTTCATGGTTCGCCAGGTCTTTTTCGCAGTTTGCCGGTTGAACCGACCTCCCGGCCAACGCGCACGCAGCGATGTAGCCACTTTTCCCTCGGTTTTCCGCTTCAGCATCCTCTGGAGCTTCTTGTCGCTCAGGGTCGTCGTCCGCCCGGAACCGGGCTTTCTTTCGATGCTCTGTTTGTTGTCTAATAGTGCCAAGATGTTGTAGATGCCGGAACGGGCGTATCCGACGTCCACAAAGTGCCGCACGATGTCCGTTTTCGACGCGGCGGGGTGCCGTTCTTTGATCGCACACACTTCTGAACGGAATTGCTTCATTGTTGTTGCCATCACGGTTAGAGTTCTACTGATAGAGCTGTCAAATTTTGTCCGCTGGCTCATGGGTTACTATGGTTGATGCTGCATGGGTAGTATCGACAGTGCGGAAAAATCGGCAGTTTTTGTCCATTTTTTTTAATGCAAACGTTATATGCTGTTCGGTAACATCCGTTAGATCCAATCCAATTTTCTGAATTGAGCTGTTAGTAACATAATGCTTGGAGAGTAATCTTAAAAAAAAAACATTTATTCATTTTCTTCTTGAGAACTTATTCTTTCATGTATTTCGTCCATCATGTCTCTTAGCGTTCGGCAAATACTACCGGAATCTTCAATATCTTGTCCTGAACCGTAAGCATCGAGGTGTTTGCCTGTTGATGCAGAACTGAAAGATTTCTGGAAGCCATTCCTATGTATATACATTTTGTGTATTTGCGTGCCGATACCGAAAATGATGCCGAAATGACACTAATGACCCGAAATTTTTGTTAAACGGCCAGTTAAACTCTTTGAACCTCCGGAGTACTTTCATATGAAAACTACATAATCTAACATCCTTATACACTGTACTACATATACTGCACTTAATTATTTTCTCCATTTTCCACCAACCTAAGCGTCACCATCGATGAACTAAAGGAAACGCGGTTTGAAAATACTGCTGTCTTCAGGGCCGGATTTACATTTGATGGGGCCCGGGGGCCAAAGAAGTGTGGGGGCCCTTTTCTTGATGTAAATTTTTAAAAAAGAATACTGTGTCTAAAAATTTTCTGATGATGATTTCTATTGGTTGATAATCAAAATGTATGGTTAAAATACAACTTTAAGTTTAAAAGGCCTTCCTGCGAGACTTTGCTAGCTGAAATGAGTCAATTATATCGTCAACACTTATTTCTTTCAAGATCTTGTTTTCAATGCTTAACAGAGTCAAATTCACGAGCCTTTCGTTAGTCATCGATGTCCTCAGCCTATTTTTGATGTATTTCATCTTTTGAAAATGACCGCTCACCACTTGCGTTTGATACCATAATACTTAGGTAAATTCGCAAATGCAACTTCTGCGTTAGGAAAAGTGGCACGCAAGTCGTTTTTCATAATGAAATTGTAGAGGAACGACTCTACTGGCTCGTTATGAGTGTAGCGGCTTTGTTTTGCGAATGAAACGAGTTGATGAGCTCGTTGGTTAACTCCTGACCAAGGTCAGTAGGGTACGTTTCAACCAACCTTTTGCTCCTCTTCAAGGCTGACGGGGACGCATCCAAATCCGACAGGAATTCGAATAAATTTGTCACCTTGGAAAATATAAATGAGACAAGAGAAAAAAGTCAAAGATTTGATAAAAGACATAAGCCAGTAATTATCTTTACCTGTTTATATGCTTCAGCACGCTCTGCCAATGAAACTTTAAGCTGATCAATAACAGGAGAAAAGGCATCAGCTTTGAATTTTTCCTTTGGAGATTGTGTTGAAACAGTTTCAGCTTGCTTGGCCCGACCTAGCTCATTAAGTCGAACGTTTTTTGTTCGTAATCGCGTCTTCCAGGCAGTCGTGCCTGACATCTTCTTGCCATTAGACTCGTATTCATCTTATTTTGCTCGTTTGGATTCAACGTATTCAATCAAACTGATAATTGAGTTGACTGCTGGTTTCAAAGCTGTGGCCGGGTATTGGAGAAACTGACTAGTGGCGTCGAATCTTTCCAGTATGTCGCACCAGAACTGGGTGTAAATCGTACTTGCAGTTGTGACATCTTATTGAAGAGACACAGTGCTTCATTTTTTACTAGATCCTTCTCTCTGCATTCTCAGCAATGGTCAAAAGAGCGGATTTGATTTCAGAATACCCGTGAAGCAATGCTTTCCTTGCATCAGCCCGACACGACCATCGAGTGTCACTTAGGTTTTCACCGTATACTTCCGTTCGGTCTTGGAGAGATGTTCAGTCAATAGCTGGAATCGACTTGTTGAGCCCGTGAAAAGTTGAACAGGTTTTGAACAAAGTCGAAGTAATCCACAGCAGATGAACAGGTATTGGCTGCGGCCTTTCCAACTAAATTCAACGAATGAGCGCAACAAGTGAACGAAAGCATATGGGTTTTTTGCAAAACCAACGCTTGCATGCCCTTGTATTTTCCCGACATGTTCGGCGCGTTATCGTAAGACTGTCCCTCGGCAATCCTGAAATCTATGTCGTGTTTTTCAAAAACTCGAGAAGTGCATCAACCATCTGCTGACCCGCATGACCGCAATTCGGAATAAATGTTAGAAATCGATCAACGGGGCTAGTTCCTTCCATATATTTCACTGCGACTGTCAGCTGGTCAATATGAGATTCGTCGGAGAAGAATCGACGGAAATTGAATAGTATTTTGCTATTCTTATTCGGCTAGTAATAACCGCAAATACCTTTATCTGCCATAAGGTCGATGATCTCGACGCAAATTGTAGAAGACAAATAATTGGCGTGCCCACTCCTCTTATTGCCGTGCTTCTCGATATGCTGGATGTTTGGTATGGCTCGCGGTCATAGGATAGTGAAGAGAACAGAAAAAACATAAGTGATTGGAAACGCGCTATGCGCATGTGTAATTTTCATAGTGATATTCTCACAACGGCCGTTCAGAATGGTTCGACGGATGCATATGAGAGATCATTCCTGATGAGTACTGGTTTACTCAATTACATATTGTTAGGTTGTAGGAGACAAGAAACATTTTACAACGTGCTACATTTCGGAATATCAGGGCAATGATCCTCCATCGCATCTTTAAGTGATCATTACAAGCTGTCCATTTGGTTAACCCACTTTTGAACGTTGATGGGACAGTCGATTCACAGATGAAACCTGCCGCGACCAACTCAACAGAACGCGCCCATTACCCTTTCTGAACCGAAGGGCAGGGCCCGTTTGATTGCTCAATATGCACCCCTGAATTGCAACATATCGCCACGTCCTCTTAGCTCTGTTTGGAAGTCAAGCAGCCAATGGGATTAGAATAAAGAAGTTGCGCAAAACTTTGTGATATGCTGCCAACTCTTCATTATATACACGCTTAGAAAATATCACCCAAAGGAGCAGTTAAGTGTGAAGAGGACGTTGGGTATAATTGTGTTTATCTACCATTGGGTTCAAATTACTTACTTTTACCAGAAGTAAGTTATTTATACCCAACGTTGGCTTCATGCATATGACCGTTCCAATGGGTACTTTTTCTAAGCGTGTATACGTATACACGCTTAGACGACTACGGTGCGTTCTGCCACAATTTAAGTTTTGCATGCATCTTGAAGTTTTGTTGAGTGCAATATATGTGTAGTGAATATATTATAAACCATAAATTATAAACCATAGATATTAACGCATCAAATTTGGCATGTGGAGGTTTCCGAAGAAGATAAATGTTTCTACGTTGGTTTGGACTCCTTCGCCTTTTGGAAGGAAGTAGGAGGGGCTTCAATACAAATTAAACACAAATCTCTGCATTACTGGGGAACTAATCAAGCAAATGGAACCAAATTTGGAATGTGGTGGTTTTTAGAGGCAAGCAATGTTTCGAAGGTAGTTCAAGACCGCTTCCCCTGTTGAGGAATTCATGCCTAACCTGAGAACTATTCAAGCAAATGAAACCACATTTGGCATGTGGTTTTTATATATATTAAAATCTCTCTGTCTTACTGATCGGCGTGAAAATGTGTATGCAGGGGTTTTTGTGGCTGGGAAACGTTCTTATGGTTGTTTGAGACCCCTTCCCTCTTCTGGAAAGAGGGAGGGCTCGCATATGAATGAAACACAAATTTCTGCATAACTTGAGAACAAATCAAGCAAATGGAACCAAAATTGGCGTGGAAGGTTTTAGAATGCAAGAAATGTTTCTATAGAGATTCCAAATACAAATTTCAACCAAACATCAAAATTATCCAGATAACTAAAACACAAACTGTGTATTTCTCGGGTAAGAAGAATGTTCTGATAGAAGCTTGAACCCCTTCTTAGTCAAAAAAAACTCTTTCCAAAAAAAACAACCATTGTTCATTCATTTAGTTGCAGGCGTAGCAACGCTCGCACCGGGGTCAGCTAGTCTTTATATATAAAAATGAATATCTGTCTGTCTGAACCTTATAGAATCGAAAACTACTGAGCAGATCGGCGTGCAATTTTGTATGCAAAAGTTTTTGGGGTCGGGGAAGGTTTTTATGATAGTAAGAGACCCCATCCATCAATGTGAAGGGGGGCTTTAATACAAATGAAACTCAAATTTCTGCATAACTCGATAACCAATCAAGCAAATAGAACCAAATTTGGCATGTAGAAGTTTTTGAAGACAATAAATGTGTCAGTGGTAATTTGAGACCCCTCCTCATTCAGAAAGGGGGGCCTTTAATACAAATGAAACTCAAATTTCAGCATAAGTCGAGAGCTAATTTAGCAAATTGTATCAAATTTGTTAGGTGGAGGATTTTGAAGGCGAAATATGTTTTCATTGTGGTTCGAGACACCTCCCGCCTCTACAAAGGGAGGCTCCCATGCAAATCAAAAATGAATTTCTGCTTAACTCGAGAACTAATCAAGCAAATGGAACCAAATTTGGCTTGGGCGAGTTTTTGAAGGCAGGAAATGTTTTTATGGTTAATTGAGACCCCTCCTCTCTCTGGAAACGGGGGCATCAATACAAATGAAACACAATTTTTTACCAAACATGAGAACTATCCCTACTGCTATGCAAATTTGTATGCAGGGGTTTTTGAGTCTGGGAAAAGGTCTTAAGATAGTTTGAGATCCCTCCACCCTCTGAAAAGGGGGCTCTCATACAAATGAAACATACATTTCAGCATAATTCGAGAATTAATCAAGCGAATGAAACCAATTTGGCATGTGGGGGTTTTTGGAGGTAAAAAATGTTTTTATGGTGATTTGAAACCCCTCCCTTATCAGTAAGCGATGGCTCTGATACACTCTGATACAAATGGAACCAAATTTGGCATGAATGGGTTTTTGAAGGTGAGAAACATTTTTATGGTGGTTTGAGACCCCTATTATTTTGGAAAAGTGGGGCTCTCATACAAATGAAAAACAAATTTCAGCATAACACGAGAATTAATGAAACAAATGGAACCATGTTTGGCATGTGGTGATATTAGAAGGCTAGAAATGTTTCTACGGTGGTTGGAAGCCCTTCCTTTCTTTGTAAGAGGGGGGGCTTCTCATACAAATGAAACACAAATTTAAACCAAACATGAAAATTATCCCTACTGTTATGAAAATGTGTATGCAGAGGTTTCTGAGGTCAGACAAGATTCTCATGATGGATCGAGACTCCTCCCTCGTATAAAAAGGTTCCCATACAAATAAAACACAAATTTCTGCATAATTCGAGAACTAATCAAGAAAATAAAACAAAATTTAGAATTTTTTTCTTAGGTGGTTCGAGTCTCCTCTACTCTGAAGGGTGGATAGAGGGGGAGGGGGTGAGATCTCTCAAACAAAACAAAAAAAACAGCCATTTGAACCAAACATGAGAATTATCCATGCAACCAAAACACAAAATATGTATTTCTCGGGTAGACAGTATGTTCTGATAGAGGTTTGAACCCCTTCTCCGTTAAGAATATGGGGGGTGCTTGAGCTACTCTCAGTGCTACATTATGCACAAGAAGTTAATCTAAGGTAACGCAAGAGAAAATTTCGCTCAAAATGACAGGATACTGAAATGCTTCAACACAGAAGTCAATAAAATGCTTCTTCACTGAAAGAAAAACTGGTAGAAACTACGGGTCCAAGTGTTAAATCAAAAACCTTCGTGTTTTTTGCAGAAATTTCACGTTTTTCAAACGAAAATACTTAAACCAAATCCATTAAAAAAAAAAAAAAATAGAAATATTTTATTCCTTTAGTTGCATGCGTAGCAAGGCTCGCACCGGGTTCAGCTAGTTTACAAATAAACTTGGCTTTTCGTCAGTGAAACATGACAATTATATAAGCTCAGTTTTTAAAAGAATTATCCAGAACTATAATGCATTTGGTTTAGTAGGATGGGAAGTACACACATAAAAAGAAACATTGAATTTTCTGCGTTATCTAATGCACATAAAGGGAATGCTAGATTTGGCAGAAAATAATGCATAATTTATTTAAATTTAAGCCAGATAACGCCTGAATCAAGCCTGTTGTATGAAAGATTGCAAACATTGTTGTATGGCTCATCAAAGACCACAACCAATTGCATTGTTTACGCCTCCGTTGGCTTGGAATTAAACGAGGGGAAATTTTACGCGCTTGTTAATATTATTATTTTTTCTGTGTATAAGTAAACTTTTGCTATATAGTTTAGTCCAGGAGCAGACATTGCAAAATATAAGTGGGATCATTCTGAGAACCAAGGTTCCAGTAGAATGAAAACATCGAAGAAGTTTAAAAATAAAACCACTTACATTGCACTGCAGGGCTGGAAGCCAATGCTCGTTGCGCTGAAAAATAGAAACGCTTCTCCCGTTGAAAGAAAATCTACGCAAACCCCCACTATTATCTGCAAGCCACTTATGTCTTTCCTTATCGCGTCTGGCGATGAGAGTCTCCCGCACAGGGTATCTAATTAATATTGAAATCGGTTTCACACTTACTGAAAGCTGCTGCTCTGCTCCAACCATTGCATTGCTGCAGCAGAAGTGCGAAACAAAGCGAACTAGAGAATCTCAAAGCACCTGAGGTAAATCTTCATTAGCAAACGTTTGCGTTATTCAAATACTGCCGGTTGCACCAGTCACAATCTCAATACACATTGGGAGAATATAAGGAACGTTTTTGGGCAAAATTGTGGCGGTTTTCACTTGTGTGTTGACATATGTAAAGAATATCTTTCTAGGCAACAAGAGAATCAGTGTTAAGAATAAAGCTGAAATGAAATTCGGTTTTGCAAAGTATGCTGGATATTTGAGAGTGTAATATATGAACAAATTCCCCTGAATTTTCATTCAAAACCACTGTGCCTTGCTCCCATTATTTTCAACTCACTCGCGTGCATCTGCTAATGAAGCACCGCACGTTTCTCAGAAATAAATAACGATACTTTCTACTGCAAACACAAAAGGAAACTCATCCCCACTTTCAAACCCGGTGCGGATAGCGCCATTCTTTCGATTTGCATTTTCCTCTCCCTCTCGCTCTCGTCTTCGATAGAACGGAAGCGACAGCATCTGACCGGAAGCAACAAACTTAATTGATTCAATGAGAGGAATGAATCCGTTTATGTTGCCATCCGAAAGTTTCAATCCATGTCAAGTGCAGAATTTTCAAACCGGATAGTTTTATTGCATTAGCCAAGCGACGCTGCTGCGGTGCTTTTATGGTATTACCTTCAAGATCGCTCGAAAAGTTCATGCATCATATCAGGAAAAAATCAAATATCATCCACTTCTGCTGAAGTGCTCGTCAGTCGGAAACTTACGGTTGCATACGAGAAAGAAAACAAACACCATCAAGAGTAAACCAGTTAACCGGTGCCGGACCGGACGGAGAAACGGTCGGTAAAATTTACGACTTCAATAAGTGAAAGCAATCCATCCGTTGTTTTATGACGCGAACAACGGCTGTGACGATTATTGTTTGCTCGCAGCAATTCCATTTTCCCGCGAGGGAAAAACTATCGCGAAAGTGTTTGGCTAAGCCGTATGCAAACATTCGGCGGATTATTCGTCATCGTCGACTGGTGTTTGTATTTCCGGTATCGTTTCACCGGAAAATGGGATTTTCCGGGATTCTCGAGATCAAAACGTTCGCTTTGCGTGATTTTCAATATCAGTTGGAAATTACAGATTTTGCTGTTGTTGTTATTAATAATAAAGTGTTTTTTTTTTAATAATCATTTATTTGTACAGGCTCAATCGAATTAACTTTACAGAGCCAAATTTTCATATTTTTATACATCATTTATCTCAAAACTAAAGTTAGGAGGAAAGAGCCGATTACTCGCGGCCGTCTCGAGGTTAAAAGGAATTACAAATTACGGATGGGAAAGAGGGTGGGAATTTAAAGTATGGTTTACATAACACATTAAATTTGAATTCTAAATTATCTAAACACTTATAACTATACAATTTATGGTTTTCTTTTGACTTGAACATTTCTTGAAAAAGAAAAAAAACATACACACATACATAAATAAAAAAAACTTATACTAAACATACAGGTTAAACTAACTACAATCTAAGGCTAATGTTCGTCAGAAACACATAAATGAGTTTCATGTACTCCAAATCACGTACAGCCAAAATATCTCGAATTGGCACATTGGATTGTCTACCTCGAGCCCGAAGGGAATCAAAAAGCTCAGATCTGACTCCACGATGTTCAGCACAAGACCAAATAACGTGATCTGCGTCCTGATAGCCTTGTCCACACTCACAGAGATTGCTGTCGCTCAGCCCAACCCGGTATAAATGAGCGTTCAAAGAATAATGATTGGACATGAGGCGAGACATGACACGAATGAAGTCTCGACCCACATCCATCCCTATAAACCAAAATTTCTTCGATACCTTTGGGATGATAGAATGTTGCCATCGCCCCAAATCTCCTTTACTCCATTTATACTGCCAGCTGACGAGTGACTGTTGACGAAAAATAGGAAAAAAATCGTTGAAGGCGATTTGTCGATCACAAATATCGCCTTCCATAGCGCCCACCTTTGCAAGCGAGTCCGCTTTCTCATTGCCCGGAATTGAACAATGAGATGGGACCCATACAAAGGTGGTGATAAAATAACGCGAAGATAAAGTACTTAGAAGCTCCTGTATTTTTATGAGAAAATACGAGGAGTGCTTTACCGGCCTCAAGGAGCGAATAGCCTCTATAGAACTGAGACTATCCGTGAAAATGAAGTACTGATCCAGTGTTAATGAGGCAACAATTTCTAGCGTAAAATGTATTGCCGCTAATTCAGCGACATATACGGAACAAGGAGCTTGAAGTTTACGGTTGGCGCTGTAAATTTCATTAAATATTCCAAAGTCTGCTGACTCCTCTATCAATGATCCGTCAGTGAAGAACGATTTAGTGGAATCAACTTGGCCAAACTTTGCAGCAAATATCACCGGAGCAATCATAGGACGATGATGCTCTGGGATTCCACGAAGCTCCTGCTTCATGGATAAATCAAAATGAACCGAATTGTCGAAATCGGAGAAGCAAACACGATTGGAAATGTTCGGCGAAGGGCTGACATCCTGTGTTATGTACAAATGGTACAAGGTCATTAAGCGCGTTTGAGGATTCAACTCAAGAAGCTTCTCAAAATTTTCGATCACCTGGGGGTTGATAACTTCACACCTGGTGAGGAGCCGGAGAGATAGTTCTGAAAACCGATCCGAGAGTGGCAACATGCCAGCCAGCACTTCAAGACTCATTGTGTGAGTCGAGTGCATGCAACCTAACGCGATACGAAGACACCGATACTGAATACGTTCCAGTTTAATGAAGTGCGACCGAGCCGCTGACTGAAAACAAAAACTGCCGTATTCCATAACCGACAAAATCGTTGTCCGGTACAACGTTAGAAGATCTTGTGGATCCGCTCCCCACCAGTTCCCGGTAATTGTGCAGAGAAAGTTTATCCTTGGCTGGCACTTTCTGCTTCACATACTCAATATGGGATCTCCAGGTGCACTTAGAATCGAACCAGACCCCAAGATATTTAAAGGACATAGAATAAGTTATCGGCTTACCCCAAATTTGAAGCTTCGGTTGTGCTGGGTTATGCTTCCTAGAAAAACTACCAACTCAGTTTTCTCCGTAGAGAATTCGATACCTAGCTCTAGAGCCCAAGTAGACAAATTGTCCAAGGTATCCTGTAAGTGGTCCTTGCAGATCGACCCCATTGGGTCCCGTGACAGACACTACGCCGTCATCTGCAAGTTGTCTCAACGTACAGTTGTCACCTAGACAACCGTCAATGTCTTTGACATAAAAATTATACAACAGGGGGCTTAAACATGATCCCTGGGGAGACCCATGTAAGCTGAATCGTGAAGCTGTAGAGGTTCCATGAGAAAAGCTCATATGTTTCTCTGACAGCAAATTGTACAAAAATTATTCATTAATGGTGAAAAGCCACAAGCGTGGAGTTTATCTGAAAGAACTTCAACAGATACTGAATCAAAAGCTTCCTTTATGTCCAAGAATACAGAAGCCATTTGCTCTTTTTTAGCAAAAGCTAACTGAATATCTGTGGAAAGCAACGCGAGACAGTCGTTCGTTCCCTTACCCCTACGGAAACCATATTGAGTATCTGAAAGCAGGTTGTTCGTCTCAACCCATTTGTCCAGACGGAAAAGGATCATTTTCTCCAACAACTTTCGAATACAGGATAACATCGCGATGGGTCGATAGGAGTTGTGGTCGGACGCGGGCTTACCAGGTTTTGAATGGCAATAACTCTCACCCGTCTCCAATCATCCGGTACAATGTTGAGTTCTAGAAACTGATTAAATAAGTGCAACATGCGCCTCTTAGCGACGTCTGGGAGGTTCTTGAGCAAGTTGAACTTGATCCTATCAGCGCCTGGAGCCGTATTGCCACACGAAAGGAGTGCGAGAGAGAACTCTACCATTGAAAAGGGTTGGCTGATCTCATCTATCGAATTCATGTTTTCGCGAGGAATCATCCGTGCTGGCACAGAATCTGGACAAACTTTTCGCGCGAACTTGAGGATCCATTGGTCCGAGTACTCCTCGCTCTCGTTGTTCGTAGTTCGGTTACGCAACCTTCGCGCCGTGTTCCAAAGAGTGCTCATCGACGTTTCGCGCGATAGCCCGTTCACAAATGTTCGCCAGTAACCGCGTTTCTTGGCCTTGATGAGGCTCTTAAGTTCGCGTTCGAGAGTCGTGTATACTTCGAAGTGCTCAGGTGTTCCACGTCTACGGAAAACTTTAAACGCGTCGGACTTTTTACGGTAAACCTCGGTGCATTGCTGATCCCACCATGGAGAAGGAGGTTTCCTGCGAGATGACGTTCCTGGAACTGGTCGAGTATGAGCTTAAAGCGCGCTGTCTAAGATCAGGTTGGAGAGGAAGTTATATTCTTCCAGCGGTGAAAACCTTTCTACCGTCGTTACGGCTTCATCTACTGCTGTCCTAAACTTTGTCCAATCGATGTGACGGGTATGATCATACGTGACGTTGACAGATTTCGACGGATTGAACCCGGTGGCAACCGAAATTTTTATGGGCAAATGATCACTACCGTGGGGATCTTGAATCACATTCCATGTGCAATCCAACGATAATGAATTCGAACAAAGTGTGAGGTCTAATCTACTGCCAACTGAGGATGTACCAGCCAAACGTGTTACTTCTCCATTGTTAAGAACTGTCATATTGAAGTTGTCACAGAGGTCATATATCAGGGAAGACCGGTTGTCATCGTACAGTTCTCCCCAGCCTGTACCGTGAGAGTTAAAATATTCCATGATCAACCGTGGAGAAGGAAGGACCTAACAAATATCTGAGAGTTGTTTTCGGTTAATCGAGGCTCTAGGAGGAATACAATGGCTTTTATTTTTA